>JAMKCH010064701.1:0-16548 GCA_023653785.1 Ophioderma brevispina
CTATTCATAAACAAATACATGGGCCATCATTACTTTCTAAATGCTATGTCCCGTATATCGTTCATTGACGTATCTTGCTTACTGTGGTAAAATCCCTGGATGGAGGAAAAAGGGTGTGCTCTTACTAAATGGTCATGCTTGTTTCTACAAGAACAAGTAGATTTTATCTCTTGCCTAAGACCCACAAGGTCAACAATCCTGACGACCACGTCTCAGCATTCATTGCCCACCTAACGCATTTCTGACTACCTCGATGAGCTTTTAAGACCTATGTTGACATCTTTGCCTAAATATATCAAAGATGCAATAAACGACCCACTCCTATTCTTCCAGAAGTGGCTTCCAACCGAGGGATTCTCTTTAACTACTGGATATCAATCCTTATACACATCCATTCCACATCTGAAGAGCCTGCAAGCCTCTACGTGTTCCTAGATCAGCTTGCTCAAGAAATCCATCTACAGATACTCTGTGCCGTCTTGCTGAGCGGGTACTCACACTCAAACTGCTTCGAGTTTGATGTGCATACTACTTGCAATTACGAGGAGTGAAAATGGTTTCCCGCCTTGTCTGTCTACGCGCCGCATCTTCGTTGGATACATCGAACAGCAATTCCTCACTCTGTATCAGGGAATTGCGCCCTCATCTTTCTACATCGATGACGTTTTTGGTATTGCCACCAGTTAACGAAGGGATCGCCTCAAGTTTGTACTTGAACTATGTTAACAATTTCCACCCTGATTTGTTCAATTCACATTGTATATTTCCACCACATCTGTTTTGACTTCCCCGATTGACTATACAACTTGAGGATGGCTCTTTATCCACCTCCATACGAATTACAAGTCTACAGACTCTCATTCGTACCTGATCTACTCTTCTTTCTCACCTAAATCCTGCAAGGACGCCATTCCCTTCTCTCACATGCTACGTCTTAGACGCCTGTGCAGCAGTGATACGGACTTTGACAACCAGACAGCTAAGATGACCTCACTTTCTTCTCAAACGAGGCTATCCACCCCTGGCCTCAGATGCCTTCAAAAAGAAATGTCGCACATCACCAGAGAAGAAAGCCTCGTCGCAAGAACCCTCAACAACTCCATAGACCGGTGGATGGTGGCTCAGCATACCATCCCAACCAGCCAGTAAGCGACATCATACACCGTACTGAAGATACTTCAGAGCAACCACCATTCAACTAGAGTAATTTTGTGAACCCCTATTACAATCATACCGACGGGTACAATAACCTCAAGGACACACTCGTCAGTTCATCTCTCAACTCAAACAGTACTTCTCCATGCAATCGTCGCCGGTGGTACCACCTGCCGCCATGCATGACCAATTCTATCACCGGCTACTCTGGCACATACTACATCCGAAGTCTCTCCCTGCACATCCCCACTTCATCTAATGCCATAGATGTAAACGCGCCATTCAGAGACCCTCTACATCGGAGAGACCGAAACGCATATTTCGATAGTTTCACAGAACATCGACGTGACATCCTAATTCGTGACAAGCCCAAGCCAGTGCCTCAACTTTCACCAGTGAGATCACTGGAACACTCTCTGCTCTATGTATTCATCACCGCCCTGACTACAGTACACGACAAAGACAGAGAAAACTACAGAACAACGTATCATATTCCATTTGGACACAGTGCAACCTAGTAGACAACTGCGATTCCATGCTTTCAACCTCCATACAGTACTCCAGCTGAACGAATAGGGGTTTTTGTGCCTCCTCTTGCTAGTTGAACTTTCTTTATTCTGAATGGACTTTTGTAACCATTTGTCCTTCCCATAGTTTTAATTTTTTAATTTTTTTTATTGATTGATTTATTTATTTATCTAAATTAAAAAAAAAAAAAATATATTTATTTTTTATACCTTTGTCAGCTTCTATCTTCAATGTTTTAGGGTATAACAATTTTTTTCCTTCCCCTTATGAATAATGTTTTGTATATTTCACTTCATGGTTTCTTCTTTTTGTCTCCTTCTATGTCTCCTTTCTTCTTCTTCCTCCTTCCCTTTTCTGTTTCCTTTTTTCTTCTTTCCCTTTAGTTTCCTTCCTCCTTTTTCATTTTCAATATCTTCTTTCCACCTCTTCTTTTGTCTTTCTTTTTTTCGTTCCTCTGTCTTCCTTTCTCTCCTCTGGCTCTTTCCGTATTTCTTCCTTTCTGTTTCTCCCTTCTCCTCTTTTTCTTTTCCTTTGCTCATGTCTCTGCCTCTAAATAGCACAGAAATCTTGTGTGGTGACCTCACCGGGCAATTTTCTTTCTTGCCCGTGCGCCTTGCTTACCCAGCGCTCTCCCATAACTCTCTTTCGCAGACGCTTTACAGCCTTCCACCTGCGCTTCCTCGCGTTCCACGCATGTTGTCCCATTAGGTCACTTCCGCATTCACCCCTTGACAAAGAGGCCTATGGCCGAAATGTTTGTGACATTTCTCGTGAATAAATTTATGTGGTTTGAATCCATTTAAAATACTTGACTTTCTATACCTATCATATATATTATGTGATATATATAATATATATATATATATATTACTATATATCTATACTCTATATATATATCTCTCCTATAATATATACATATTGTTATATGGCCCTCCTTTTTCTGATTAAACTTTTCAAAATTTATTTCTCAATTTTATTTGAGAAAGATTTCTCACGGAACAGTATTTTGTTTTACTAAAAGAGAGAA
Source organism: Ophioderma brevispina (assembly GCA_023653785.1). Classification (NCBI taxonomy): domain Eukaryota; kingdom Metazoa; phylum Echinodermata; class Ophiuroidea; order Amphilepidida; family Ophiodermatidae; genus Ophioderma; species Ophioderma brevispina. Next base: position 2,711 of record JAMKCH010064701.1, read on the forward strand.
AGGGGAGTCCCTAGAAGTTGTTGTTCCTAATTGCACTGTTTATATTGCACAATAAGGGAGATGGGATTCCCCAAGATGCTAAAATTAGTACGGACTCGCTTTTTTATGCTTAAAAGAATCAAAACATATGACACAGTTCTGGGAATTCCCCCACCGAGTTATATTCTATGAGTGATGTAATTATCGATTGTGAATCTATTTGAGTGCAAGGTCATGTTTAATGCATAAGAATGATTATGAATTATTGGTAGAAAAGGGGAGCCTATCTGTGAGTAGTTAATACTATCACTGGACGGACGCTCTTCCAGCAGTTGAATCAGAGGAGCTGAACCAGAGCTTGGATTCTATACAGTAATATTATAGCTATAGTTTTCTCTACAATAATGGTAATTTGAGTTCTACATCTAGTGCAGGAGTTAAGATTTGTGGATGCCGCGAGCTTGATGCTAAATTGTCTGCTGGTCGTCTTTTAAAAGCCAAAGACTTAGGTTTTTGGGAATCAAAAAGGGATTCCAGTTTTGGTCCTATATTGCTGACAGAGTCTTACAGACTGATGGTGGGTGTATTACCTCGGATTTTATTTTGTGACCATTGGCGTCGAGGGAGAGCCCCGTCGTTTTTGAACTGCTGGACAAGATACCTTCAGGACTGAGAGATTCCCTTGGAAAATATTACCTGAGTTTGTCATGACCTTTGTGCGCTTCTTATTGGAGTCCTTCGCTGTGAGGACAATACGTTGAACCGCAACGCTACATGTGGACATCATGGACATTCTTGTTTACAATTAATATAAATAAATTGTGGTTATCTGTGTAATCTGAGTTATGTAATTTTGGACATACAATTCTTGAACCAATCAGTAAGATCATTACACTGTTTAATATATATAATTTAGATCATTTGTGCCAAGGCCTCATTTATTTGTGTTTGAAATGTTTTCTGACCTTAGACTCTACGAGGACGTCATAACAGAATTGGGGGCCTCGTCGGGAATTGAATTGAGATAAATTTGAGCCTTTTTGTTCAGAATTGAACACCTTAAAATTGTGGTGATAATATTGTAACTTTGCACATGTTTGGCATACAAAATTTTGTGTGCATTACATGTACTACCATTTGTAGTTGGTCAAGTTCGTTATATTGTGTTGTAGAGTCCAATCACAATGGAGTTTGATCCAGAGTTTTCATGGGCAATAACTGGGAGAAGTTTGTGAGGGCTAAGAAGCTGAGTTAATGAAATTAGCCAAGCATTTAGGACTTGAGGCATAAACATGCTATGAGAAAGCAGTCATCAAAAATAATTTGATTGAAAATTTTGTCCATGAAGATGTTTTGGATAGTTCATATTTGGAAAGATAGGAGAGGTCTGGAACAGGGCACTGGTGATGTCGTCGGTTGGAAAAGCTAGAAATTCAAAAAGACTAGAGTGAAAAGTGTGGAAAAGAACAAAAACAGAAGAGATGGAGCAAAAAGAAGGGAATTGAATTAGAAAAAGAGACATTGCATAATGCACAAAAGGAAAGGATTGGAAAGAAGGCGAAATGAAATGAGAACACAAAGATATGTGAGATTACAACCTCAATGGAGATGAAAAGAAAAGAGCTTGAGGCTCTAGATAGATTAGAAAAATTTTAAACACGTCTACTCATCAATACTCCTTCCAATAAATCTGGTTTTGATGCGGCCGAAAATATTCGCCTGGTTCCAAAATATCAGAACCAAGAAGTAGACAATACTTCTTACACTTGGATAAATTGCCAATCGCTTGAAATGGCCCAAGGACTCTTGGACCTTGTTGCGACACAGTGGTCCATTGGTAAGCCCTAGAATATATTCGGGGCCATTTCATTTAGACAGAGTAGTGATTATTACGAGTGAGCATGCAGTGCTCAAGCATATGAATTGGTGCCAGAAGTCATATAGACAAAATTCAGTTCTTGTCAGAAAAGGATGTACCATACCCATTTTGTATTTGCTCGTGTTAGAGGAAAAATTTTTGATCGCCTGGCTTCTCTCACAAAGCACAGTCGGGGTCAAAAGTTTGGTCAACATTAGTGAGTGAATGTTAGTTTAATAGTAGCAACAGTTGTCTACATCCAGATATAAAACACATCTGGATGAACAAAATGACAGTTTGCGTTGAAGAAGCCGTAAAGGCCCTACGATAATGCATTGACCACGCAACTAAGTCATACTCGTAGGCTAGGCCAAGAATTTACTACTAGTAACAACAAGTACATCCGATCTAGTCGGGTTCTAACAAAGCGTCCCTCATTGGTAGCACCAAGGGGGGGAATCCCAGTCAGTTCCCATGAAAAGGGAGTAAAGACAGTAATGGTGCTATACAAAAGCATTGGCTGGACCCAATACAGTTCACCGCATCACTGTAAAAAGCCAGGACTACAAGTCAAGGGTGTTGGGGAGTAACATGGCTATCCCTCAAACTGGAGAAGCCAAAATTTTAAGTCAAAACCAATAGGTTGTGCATTACTTTGTGTCAAAGTTCATTCTTTCTTTTCAAGAAACAGAAATCCCACAAAAGGGAATTGACACAGAAAAGTAAGGGATGACTTTAGCTTTTTTTTGGAGGTATTTGGTTTCACTTTAAGGTGATAGTTTAGATCCAAAACCCATTAGAATCATGCGGGCACGTCTGCGCGCACGTCCATGATATTGGAAGATCACTCCATTGATATGGAGTTCCACAGAACCTAGTGCATTGATTCAGGGGTAAGGTATGGATTGTTTGGTCCCTCTTCACAAAATGAATTTGAAATCGACTTGGTTTTCCTGGAACTGTTCACAAATTGGTGTTAGACAAGACCTCGCCAGTTAAAGTGGGTATCCATCCATGTTTTTAGGGAATGATTTGGCCAGGGGGACATTGTCTTTCTCCCATATCCCATATTTTCCGCAGGGCCCCTGTACAGTGGGATAAATTTGATGAGGAATATATTTTTTTTCCGCATGTGCAGTAACTAGGAGAAGAATTAATTAGGTCACTGCCCAGAAAAGCCTCACAGGACAACAGTGAGCAGTGATGAGTCAAGATACTCACACATATAGGAGGAGCGTTAGGAAGGACTGGTCCCAAATTTAGAGATACTTTTCTCAAAAAAATTATAGGAATTTTGGAGGTCATCTTCCTCCCGCTTCAGGAGACTAAATTCCCTGTTATGAAATCCATCCCTGAGCACAACAAAGTGCCAAGCTGGTAAACAATGAAACTCAGGCCGCTGAGCATGATAGATTTAGGGACTGTAAAGGAGAACCCGTTAAGCCCATGAAAGCGGGTAATGAGCAGTACATGACCCATCCTTAGGAAATTAGGTGAGAGGGCCTGACGCAACGGAATCCGAGCAAATTCTGTAATTTTTCTACAAACAATGGTGTCCTCATGAGAAAATTCCGACACACCCATGCACATTGTTGAGGAAGAATGGAAGGTTGTGGCATCAAAATGCAAAAATTGGTAGTGCCAAAGGTAATACCATAGGAAGTGATAGCATAGCCCTGATAAGCCCATGGCAGGACACTTAGTTGTGATAAACACAGGACAGAATTAGAGTAATTTTTGTTGGGCCTACACTCAGAAAAGAGGTGTCTGAGTATTGTAAGACTTGTCACACATGTCACATGGTGGGCAAGCCCCAATCAGAAAATTCCTACTGCCCCTTGCAACCACTACCAAGCATTTGATGACCCTTTAGTAGGGTGTTAAAATAGATTGCGTAGGACCACTTCCAAAGACCAAGTCAGGAAATCATTTTACTGACCTCATGTGTGCTTCCAAAGATTCCCTGAGCTATACCTTGGAGAAATATTAGGGCACAAGTATTGTGAACGCTCTCTTAACAAGTGTTTTCACCTATATGCCTTTCCAAAATCTTCAGTCTGATCACTGATCAAATTTCATTTCAGGTTTTAGTCCATGAAGTTACTGGACCCAGTTGGGGGAATTTCCCATATAGTTCTTCACAGCATAAACCACCCAGAATCCCAAGGGTCCCTAGAAAGGTACCACCAAACTTGAAAACAATTATCACCCTATTGTTGAATTTGAGGGGGATTGGGATGAGGGAGTTTTTTCACTCTCCTCTGTTATTTGCTCACCAGGGAGGGCTGTACAAGAGTCATTATGATTAGTCCATTTGAGTTGGTGTTTGGTCACAAAGTTAGGGGCCCATTGAAACACTGAAAGAGAAGTGGTTGTGTAAAATACTGATGTTATTTGGGTTAGACTATGTGTCTCATTTCAGGCACAACGGCTTCCAAAGAGCCACAGAAATTGCCAAACACAATCTCACACACAGTAGGTCATGCAGGCAAAATGAAAACATGGTATGACAAAGAAGCACAATAGTCATTCAACGCCATTTATAAGTTTTGGCACTTTTTCCAATACAAGGGCATCCTCTTGCAGCCAAGTATTCTGGCACTATATGAGATTGAGACCAAGTGGAGACTTGACTATGTGGATCAAAACACCATGTGACCGTAAAATCGACAATTATGTCACATAATGATGCTCAGACCCCAGAGTTATGATAATGTAGAATGGTTACGCCTTCATGTGTCATGTTCATCTAACGTTAGTGATGAGTGTACAATGTTTGTACTCACAGAGTTTGAATTTGCACACCACAGCACGTAAACACGAAAATCAGTATGGGTGCAAATTGCAAAGTTCTGACCATACTTGCCAATGTTAGACAACGACAACTAGGCCATCTCACCACAAAGTCACAGTGTGAATTGGAAAGAGTTAATTCATGAGTGGGAAACATATTTCCCTGATGTAACCCAGTGTAGACAGAAACACATGTCATAACCCTTACATTGAATTTTTGCTTTTCAGAGTCCCGGCACGCCACTTTTAAATGGCATACTGGGACCATGTCCCATACTTTATATAATTGTATTTTGATTAATTGGTGGCATTAATTAGAAGCTCCACCTGACGAGAATTTAACCTGCTGGAGTTTTACTCTACAAGAATACAATCTGGACATAAACATATCAATGGAAAGAAAATGTACTTGGAGATGCCTGTCCATAGCTGCCTAAAATGTGTTTGTGGGGCGAATTAGTTATTACACTTGGTATGTATATAGACTGAAGGCAGCAATGCACGAACAGTTATATAAAAAGTTAAAATTTGCAAAAATTAAAAAAAAAAAAAAAAACCACAAAATTGTTAAAGGTCTAAGCCAGATTTTTGGAAATTTTTCATTTTATGCAAATTTTCTTTTTAAAAGGGGGATGATGTTTATATGGCCTCATTTTTCTGATTAAACTTTAAACTATTATTTTCTCTCAATTTTATTTGAGAAAAGATTTCTCACGGAAAAGTATTTTGTTTACTATAAAAGAGAGAAAAGGGGATTCCCTAGATTGTTTTTGCTAAGTGCCCCTGTTTTATATTGCACATAAGGGAAGTGGGGATTCCCCAAAATGCCTCAACTTAGTATCTGACTCATCTTGTTTATGCTTTAAATGATCAAAACATTGGCAAGATCTGGGATTCCCAAAACACTAGTTATATTAGAGTGATGTAATTGGATTGTGCAAATCTGATGTGATGGTGCAAGGTCATGATTATGCATAAGAATGATGTATGAATTCTTGTTAGAATGGGAAATCTATCTGTGCGTAGTTAAATAGGCACTGGGAGGACTCTCTGCCAGCAGTGGAAATCAGAGAGCTGAACTAACTCTGGAGCTAACAATAAATTATAAACATAGTTTTTCTCGCTCAATAATTGTAATTGAAGTTCTACATCTAGTTCCAGGATTTCCATATTTATGATGCCGCCGGAGCTTGATAACTAAATTGTCTGCTGTCGTCTGTTAAGTCAAAGAGCTTCATTTTTGAATCAAAAAGGGGATTCCAGTTTGTTGTCCTTAGAGGACATAAGCGACAGACTGATGGGGTATATTACTGATTTATTATTTTTGCCCATTTGTCGTCTGCAGGAGAGCCCATCGTCGTGAACTGCTGGACAAGATTACCTTCATGACTTAGAAGAATTCCCTTGTGGAATATATTACCTAGTTTGTATGAACTTGTGCGCTTCATTTTGGAGTCTTCGCGCTGTGAGGACAATAACGTTGATCTGCACCGCTACATGTGGCCATCAGGTGGACATTCTTGTTTATCAATTAGTATAATAATTGTGTGTAATTGTGTACTTCTTGATTTATGTATGTTTTGACCTACCAAATTCTTGAACCAAATCAATTAAAGTTCAATTAAAACTGTTTATATATATAATTTAGATCATTTGGTGCACAAGGCTCATTGATTTGTGGTTGAAAGGTATTTCTGATAAAGAAAGTGACGTCTACGAGACGTCATACGAATGTATATATATTTATTATATAGTGTATCACTATAGTTATATATATATATATATTTATATATATTATTTCTTGTCTCGCAACGGTAATGTATCAACAGGTCGAAGATGTGAGGGAGAAAACATCATGAAAAATGGACATGACTATAACTAACTTACGTTATTGACTCGTGTTCTTAACTGATTCTTGTACCATTTTTATAGATTGGGGATTTTATTTGCTCCAAGGAGCGCATTTTTGGTTACATGACTCATTTTCCAGATACATTTTGGAACTTTTCACGCTAGTTATTAGTATTCAAACTCTATTTAAGGGTACCTGGGGTTCCAAATCAATATATAATGAAGGACGCCTGTAAGAGATGTTATATGTTCAGGTGCAATGTGAAAATCACGGTTATCTAAATACAAGAGACCGACTTGTAATCTTTCAACTAAGCAAATGCATAAAATATCTGTGATATTGGCCTGTATATACATCGCCGGCTGAGTCCAATTATATTTTGTCTGTATACCTGCGTAGCAGTACTTTAAAAAGGTTTTTCATAAAATGTTATTTATAAGATCTTGAAACAGATGCATTCTACCAGAAACTATAAAGGCTGATGCTTGCTCCCCCCTGAATCGCAACTGGATGAAACCGCTTGAAAAAGGCCCTTTCCCTTTTTGTGACTTCAACCTAATGTAAAATAAATAAAACTATATCACAAATAAATTAATATGTGATAAGGGCCATATTACATTTGTGATTTGCAATTATCGCTGAGCTCCATTCATACTTTTAAGCCCATATTTGCGAATTTAGGGGAAGGGAAACCAAGTGCAGGCTTAGTATAGAAATATGAAGCAAACTGCGTGTTGAATGGTAATTACAAAATTGCATAAGCGTAGTACCTTAACAAACTGTGTCCAAAAAATTTAGTATGCGTACAAGAACCTGCCTGAAATATTATATATATATATAATAATATTATATATATATATATTATATATATTATATATATATATAATAGATATATATATCTGTGATTATAAAGGCCTGTATACATTGATGATTTGCTATATCGCTGGGCCCCAATTCTTTTTAAGCCCTATGCAATTTTAGGGGAAAATCAAGTGCAGGCTAGTTTGGAAATATGAGCAAAAATGGTGGTTTCATATAAAATTTGAAATACTAATTACAAATCCTCCATACTGCATAGTACTTAAATGTTATGATATAAGACCTCCTGAAACAAAATGCACCCCCTAAGAAAGTATACATACTATGTTTTACAAAAAAATCTGGAAAGTAAAACACGCCTGAAACGGATCTGTTGGACTTTTTCCAAAAATGATTTCACATAAAAAATAAGAAAGAAAGAAGGACAGAAAAAATTAAAAAAATAAAAAATACAATAAAACTAACAAGAAACAAACGCCCATACACTCCCAGGCCAGCTGACTAACTAACACTATGAAATTGGGCCTTAAAAAATTGTTGTATTAAAAAGTTCACAATATAATGCACCATAGGATACCGTGTATAACAAAAATTCTGATCCGTTTGCTTCATTAGGGTAATCGTGATTGCCAATTTGATATTTACTTCCTTTTATGCAAAAAACAAACACCCATCAGGGCTATGGTATGGTTGATCCCAACTTGAGGATATTGGGGGTGCACAACCACTTTCCTTTCGGGAGAGAAGTACCAACCAGCCTATGTACAACGAGGAATACTCACAACTTGAACCGAAGAAACCCCCGCAGCCGAGCGCAAGTGGCTGTAGGCTGCTAAAACTAACACGGAGATCCGTCTGCCTCATTCGCCACGGTAGGGTATTTAGCCGGCGGACTTTGTTTTCAGTTGTAGACTTATGGGACCCATCTTTTTACATTCATGCGGGAACATTGAATATTAATTATTAAAGACAATATACCGTGTTGATATTAAAACGGAATTTTATTTATGGGAATACCAGCCAATTTTGGAGAAAAAATAAAGATTTGATGACGGGCAACGGGCATTGAATGGTTTATATGTGCTTCCGGGGGACCCATTCAGGTAAAAATTGACGTACGTATCCCTTACAGTGGAAAAAACAACCGATGATCGTCATCGTACGTCGGTTTTTGAATAAGTAGGGAAAAAGGTAAATGTGTATGTTTAGGATAATAAACCGGGTCTTTTGGAAAATAATAGCACTCTGGGGCAGGAGGGGCATATGTACAGACCTTGTTTAACCTAGTCGGGAGTTATATATATGGTCGCCCCCGAAAGAGCCAAAACTGATGGCTTTGGCAATTACACGGTTTAGTTCCGTGATCTCCAGAAGGCGTTCGAACTGTTGACCATGTCATTCTCTGTAAGAAACTTCGGGCCATGGGTATTGCCTCGGTGGACTGGTTCGAGTCCTATCTGAGTTGCAGGGACCACAAATTGTATGTGAAACCAAGTTGACTCGGATCCCCTTAATGTGTCATGCGGTGTGCCAGTCAGTATCCTTGGTCCACTTTTGTTTCTTTCTGTGTTATGTTAATGACTGGCCAGCAGTGTCGACTGCAACTTTTACCTCATGCTGATGATAGCGCCCTTTTGGTATCAGGCAAGGACCCAAATTATATTGCATAAATTTGAAGAACTTGAGTCTTGTAGTCAATTGTTAGTGTATAACAAACTTTTCCTACACCTGGGGAAGACCAGAATGTATTTTATATTTGGTACAAAAAAGGATACTCAGGAGGTTCAATCTTCACAGTCAGCTGTATGAATGGGTGAAACCTTAAAATCTACTAAAAGTGCCAAGTAATTTGGGTGTTACTCTGGATGAGTCCTTGTCTGGAAAACCTTGCGTGGGAAGTTATCAAAAAAAGCCGGTTCAAGATACGTTTTATATAGCAGGCAGTGATTAAAATCGTAGAAACTCGTAACACATTATGTTCTGCTCACTCATCTTGTGCCACTATGACTACGCCTCTTCTGCATGTTTTTCCTTTCCTCCTCCAGTCCAACAGTTTTTTAAAAAAAACAGCTTTCAAACATGCAGAATAAGGTGGTCATGGTTTGTTCTGGGTTTGGATCCACGTGCCATGTTGGACAAGAGCAGCGAAAGAACTTGGCTATTCTCTGTCAATGAGAGTGTGATACCAACTAAATTGAATCAACAGGTCTTCAAATTTATCATGGTTTATCCCCAGAATATGTTAACTTTTAATTTTAACACCCGTATATCAAGCACTACATCATTACAGTACCAGGGGTAAATCCCACACAATTTCTCTGTCCAAGGTTTCAAGGCCAGGCCAGCACTATTTTTTTTACATTGGTTGGGGGGATCCAACTTTGGAATTCTCTTCCAGTTCAGTCAAGCAAAAACACAAACTTCCCAAATTCAAAGAGGCCGCCAAAAAAATTCTATCCGAGCATGCCCTGCTGGCGAGCAGGATCCCTTTGTTTTTTCATAACTTAGCCCTCTGTAATTTATTTTTTTCGCCCCTTTACTGTTAAGTGCAAATATTTTTGTGCATGTTTTTATTCACCTGTAATTTTTAATTTTCATCCTCTCTGCCTCTGTTTTTTGTCCTCAATTTTCTGTTTTTTGGTTCCCTTAAGGACCCCAATGGAATAAGCCCTCCTTTACAGAGGTTTTTGGGCTCCTTGGTACTCTTTTGGTTATTAAACATTAATCTCATATATTCTCGTCTGTTATACTGGTGCTATTCATCTTGGTTTTTAAGATTTTTAATTTGCAATTTTTAATATTACCTTATTTCATTGTATGTGCAATTATTTCTTGTGAGTGGTGATAAATATGAATGAATGAATGAATGACTGAATGATATCTGTACCTACACTGACTGGTACCTGACCGTTACACCAACTATTTCATCTCGTTACCGTTTATAACTACAAACGGCAAGCAGGTCAAGCATTCTGTATCTCTGTAGTCCACAGCGTAATCGATCAGATTGAGACTATACACGTGGTTCTGTACAGGGAGGGTATACACGATCTGCTCGATTGGGCATTGGGTTCCAAACGGTAATTTGTGAACTGCTACATGCCTTTACTATGTCCAGTCGCCTCGGTCCCAGTGACATTAAAAATCATCTCTTTCAACCTTTGTTTCAAAGATCTTATTAATATCATGATCAAATTAAGAAAAAATATGAAGTTTCACATCAATCATCTTCTGTTAATCCTGTGCATAACTCAACTCCAGAAACTTCCCTGCAAACGTAACTCTATCAAACATAATAACCCTTGAACATACGCCGCCATGGCTACAGAGCTATCGCTCTGTAGCATGCGCACCGATACACTCTAATATCAAACAGCCCTATGATAATTCTTTAACACCCCAAAACGCATTGCACTCCGGGATTTTGGTACCAATGAGATTGCTATGGTCCTCTTTTCATTGATACCACAATGAGTACAAAAATGCCTATCATGAGTCACCAATGACGCATAATAATTCTGTAGTCAGCAAATCTCTTCATTTTCATATAGTCGAGATCTAGTGCTGCATGCAAAGAGCCCTAAAAACCCTCTATTTTTCGAGTAACCGGTGACCTAATTGGAACACAGTGCCTCATATATCAAAATGAAGCTTGAAAGCTCAGAATCCGAAACTGCATGACGCAAAAAAATAAACGTGTACAAGGTCATTATGAGGGGGGAATAAGGCGCCCTAAGAAATCCCCAATAAATGAAATTGACACTGGTTTGGAATACATAGTATAGTAGCGACTTCCAATGCTTTGATACGTTATAAGCTGTTTTGATATGTACCTATCTGATTATGTAGTTAGCACCGTTTATTTAGTTCATATAAATATTCTAAAGTAATGTAGACACGGGGGGGGGGGTTAGAAAGCCACCCAAAATGAATAATCCCATCTATCCATGTGACTACAAAGCCTCTACTTATTTATCAAATATTTATCCCAGTAATTAAAATGCTTAATATATTGAAAGTGATCTCAGATTTCCATTCACCTCATTTCATAACATCTCTGCACATTTTTAGCTAAAACACATGATCGCATTAACCTGGGGGGGTAGATAGGCATCAAAGTGGGGGTTATTGGAAGTGAAACTGTCTATACTTCAGTGTGCTAAGTTTTGATTAAGTAACTCAATCATATATAATGTTTGATTAGTTATAATAATAGTTTTCCTCTCATCTAATTGAACTTACGTGCGTAGGTTTCACAAATTCGACAACACCACTAAATGCTGCTCCCATTCGTTCCTGGACAACTGGGTCGAGATGAAAACGTCATTTTTCTCCTCAATGGAATATCTCACACCTAACGCTAACATTCGCTTGGAAGATCATCATATCTCCTACCCAATCAATCATTAAATTAGGGTAGTTATCCCCAAAATTTTTCGAGTCGAACTGGGGACTGCCAAGACTAGCATGTACGCGTTGATCCTGGAGGTCACATCACTTTTTCATTCAGGTGTTCCCTGTAAGCATACGGTTAAAATTGGTTTGGTCGGATCAAAATAACAGATAATGACAACCTTTTTTGATTTCCTAAAAATTTTATACTTAATATTGATACAAACCATGAGTTGCAAACCCAGATCTCGCCATTCTCTCAGTTTTAAGGTATACTTAGGCGAGGGTCACCAAAAAAAACACCTCATTTGCAGTGGGGGGGCGGACTTACCGGTATTCTATCTCCCGTTATTTACTTGTGTGAATCCAGTATAGCGTAACAGACCGGGGGGTGGCCACCCCATAGACCTCTTGACCGTGAAATAGCTTGCCTCAAAAAAACATGGTCGGTAGAACATCTTGTTCCATTTTGAGCTATTTTTAACAGCATTTATTTCGAAAGCAATGGTTGCCTCTATTTCAAGGTAATAACCCGTTTGAAGCACTATAGTCCCCAGCAGGAGCCATAGCCGGGCTCCTAACGATACCGGACTAAAGCGTGAAACTAATGTTGCGTGAAGAGTCAACTGAATTGAGTGCCCTATTCCTAACCGTTGTAACCAACTGTGAGTACGCCGGACTAATTATGGGGGGGTCCTGTTAAAAATTGTCTAATTTTACCGAGACTTTACCTTTTAAATTACGGTAATCCCCGATTATTCAATCATCTTCACACTTTAACCTTCCTAACATAAAATTACAATTTGGAATCAGAAAAATATAAATAAACAGTGGCTAGAAATATACTACACATTTTGAAAAAGGTAGTATTTATACGCTGCCGTTACTATATTTTCCGTATTACGTTCTTTTGTAACTTACTTGTTTGTAAGTAAGAATCGGAAATATGAAATCGTTTTACCTATTAAATGTTTAAATACGTAGTAAGTAACGTCATCAAAAAAATGCAAAATCTTATTTTCCCTATCATTTTAAAAATATTTAAAAAACTCTTTAAAACAAAAAAACAACCTAAAATTAAAAAAATATTTAGTTTAATTTTTTAAAAAAAGTACAAAGTATTTTAAAATATTAATTTTAGCATCTGCTATCAGTAAAGTCTTCTAGTGTAGTGGATAAGGTTAGGACTTGTAATCTTAACCCTGGTTCGAATCTTTGTAGGTACATGTATTAAGTTTACTCATATGGTGATTAAGTATTGGTGACATTAGAATGTGTACATTACGAATAAAAAAGGTCTATAACTGGTTTTAAATTTTTATTTCTTCACGTTTTCCCTTTGTTTAATGCCTTTTTTCTCAAAATTGTTTGCCTAGAATATACTTATTTTACAACCACATGGTAAGGGTAAATACAACGTTTGTATGATGCCAGAGCTCACTACAACGTGAAAATTTGTCAGAGGAGTAATCGTTTTAATTCTTAATATTGTTTAAACAAGTCAAAACACCATTACGTGAAGCTGGGATTTTAACGCGCCGTTATTTTACTTCCCTGCAATGGTTTTCGTTTTTTTACGGCTCCGGTTATTTTACGTTCTGCACGTTGTGAGTCCTGCAGCTGCCAGGTGAAATCCTGTTTTTTTTTTACAGATATTTTTAACAGTGTTCTAACACCGGAAACCCCACCCGGATCGTCATTTATACTGCACTTTTGGTCTTGTCTATGACCCCTCAAGTTGTCTCCTTGGGGGACCACTTAGGTACACGTGAGTGGAAAACAACCTTGACTTAACATGTTAATTGGCTTTTGTCCTAGCAGCCAAAAAATGCCAGAACAAATAATAACAGAACAAAAAAAAGCAAAGCAACAAAAGAACTCTGTTACACTGGCATGAACTAACCAAGTATATATATACTTATTGGCGTGGTTACGTCAATATTACTTCACAAAGTAAACCTATGGACAGGCCCCCAAAATACAAAGGTCCTCTTTATCATGTTGGAAGGTCCGCTTTATCATGTTGAGTTGTCCTTGTTTGAAAAGCTTACGTTGTAAGTGTTGTTATAATCAGAAAAAACTATATGTCAATGACTGCACGGTCAAATGTACTTCAATACTACTGTATTACCGCATTACTGTTGA
>JAMKCH010064704.1:0-132366 GCA_023653785.1 Ophioderma brevispina
CAGTTAATACATATAAAATGGGTTGTTGTGGAAATGGACAATACGGTATAGGTACTTATTCTTTGATATGAGTCACTTTGTTTCCACTAGTCAACGGTTGTAGTTTTTCATGTGAGCCTAAACCTGATGCAGTTATTATCTTTAATAGGCCTACATAGACTAGCCTACCTGAGTTGAAGGGCATTTTACGAAGTTTGGTCGATACAAGGCAATGGATTAAAAATTTAGGCTAGCCTAGATGGGGCCCCAAGGACCCATTTAGGGGTCTGGTAGGCCCATGACAGCAGATATTTGTTCTGTCATAAGTCATTCTATATTCCGTGAGGTGTGATAGATCATTTAAACTTGATTGCATGCGGTACCCCCAATATCTAGGCTATAGCCTAGTTGGACAGAAGAGTCTAGGGCGGCCATAGTTGAAGTGTCTGGTACCCGCAGTCCAACTGTCAATTTGTCTGGTATTACCCATTTGGTATTCCACAAACTCAACTTGTTAATTTGACATTGTTTCTGAGTGGTACCTCGCTCCTCTAAGCTAGCCCAATTTGGGGGTCCCTTTGTGGGGGGTCTGGCGGACCCTTTCCAACGGGGAAAATGTATGTCGTTTGTGTTTCTGATATAGGCGTGGCAGTGGGCTCACAATGGTGGTGGATTTAAGTGGTACCTCCTTCATCTACCCAGCACCCATTTTTTGACGACTTTGGGGACCCCAGGACCACACCCAACGAGTGGTACCCGGCAGACTCCCATTTCTATTCATTCTAGGTGACCCCCTATACACTCCCAGTGTCAGATATTGGTACCTAATTCATCTAACCAAATGTCTCTGGGCTGATGGTCTATAGGGATGGATATGGGTCGAGTTTCCATAGAGCAATTTCCCGAAATCGGAGTGTGTTTTGGCCGCTCGGAGCGGTTTTCGGGCTGTGGATCTTTTCGAATTGGAGGGAAATTGGACGGAAATTGGTAATATGCCGTGAAGTTGCGACTATGCGCCATGCATTTAGATTACGCCCTGCCGAGGTCTGGCATTTGACAAAGAATTCTCGCTGTGTTCATCTCTGGTTCTATTAGACCTCGATCGAGTCGTGTTCCTTTTCGTGAGTATGCCTATCATATGAATGGTGTTTGTAAGCTCCGTCTATTCAAGGGTATCACCGAAAATAATAACGTCGACAGATCTTCCCTTACGACTCCGAAAGGTACTGCAATATGATGGGCTTGGGCGAACATCAAACATTTTCCCACGGTGCTACGGCACTAGGCTAGCTAATTTAATATGCACAATCTTACTTTCCGCACCGGAGGAGGGTTGCAACAATCGATTTGTATATTACAACCACGTGATCTCGTTTATTTTGCCCTTGGCCCCGGTTCCACCAATGGAGAGTCGATTACAACATTATGTGACCTCGTTGATAAAAACATATGTTGCCCTTGGCCAGCCAGGTCAGGCTGCGGCATCAAAAGAGGGATCCTTTCCACCAGGCGTCGTATGTACGGTTTGGCGGTGTTGAAACGTTCAAGTTTCAACCAACACATGACCAATTTTAAGTCGGACATACTAGTATTGGAAACACCAAATAGACAATTTTGATTAGGACGAAAACAATGATTCTGAGCACAAGGTTTGGTGGATTCACATGCAAATAGGCCTACCGTCTGTTATGCACTGAGCTGAGGGCTGTCATTCACAGTCAACACGGGTCAACATGGCACAGAGTGATGTCCATGCGAGTGGCTACCATACCACATTGCTACAGTACAATTAGTATGGTCCCTCTAATTCGTATAGTTATTACTTCTGACACATGTTATGGACATTTTAGCATGTTGCACTAGTTTAGCTTAGCGAAATCATACCAAAATACACAGGGAGGGCTTGATTAGACACGAAATTTCGGGCATTTCAGACTATCATCAGTCCTTTTGTCATTTCACATTTCCGAATTTCACCCTCATTGGGTCGTCCGACCACCATGTTCAAAAACGACGAAAGTTCCCTGTACCCTAGGCATTGATGATGGGGCAGCTTCAACCAGTACTCTTACAGATAGGATTGATCATTGATCTGTAAATTATAATTCATAGTACTGTTTTATCACTGTCAAACACAACTCCTGCCCTTGTCCATGTTCATTATGTTTGTCACAATGAAACCGGGGAAATCCCAGTGCGGCAGTCAGTTAACCTTTGTTCGGGTGGATCCATTCTAACCACAAGCCAGAATTTACACAAAATTTAACTTGATTCAAGTTACCGGGGTCAGCATTGAGGGCATTAGCGTAGCGGTCAAGAAAATCAAATTTAGACGTTCGTCATTGGTTTTAACACGTAGGCCTAACCAATATTTTCAAAAAACTCCTAGGTTTGTGGTTTGTGTGTGTTTCGAAGTAATATTGTCTTATTCCAAAACTCTGCTGAAGAACAACAACACTTGTAGGTTTTAATTTCTGATTTATTATACCGGACAAGGCCGTATATTGCTGTAGTCTATTTGATGCTTTATTAGTTGCTGTCTTACTTGAGGCTTGGCCGCCATCGTCTGGCGGACATCGCAATCTGGTGGTAACAACAGCATTCAACTTCTTCAACTTCCTTGCCAACTCTCCTTGTTTTTTTTTTTGTTTGGTTTTACACGTCGCTTGGCACAGCGTTCGTGGTATTGTACAATTCTCCTAAGCACTATTAGGCCAACGACCGCGATGCATATACTATGCATGAAATTGGTCCGTGATCATGATCATTTCTGTAAAATACGTCATATTTATGATGTGAAATCAATGAAGACTGAAGAGCATTGTGAGTAGAGTACTAGTAATCAAAATATCACCCCATGAACCACCTGTCCATTAATTTGTTCACACACACCCGGTCTCCCGTGTGAGATTTTAGAAGCCGGTACTCGGAATCGCGGGCGGGTACCAGGGATTCAGTCACAGCTGCTAGCCGTGTTTCTGTGTTAACAACTACTAGCCATACAATCTTGTGTGTGAATCTATGGAGGGGAAGGGTGGGTTGTTGGATGGGGAAATGTGGGTTGTTGGATAGGAGGGAAGAGTGGGGTGTTGAGGGGGCCATGTGGGGGTGGGGTGGGTGCACCATGGAGGGGTGGGGTGACCCCATGTGGCTCAAATAACCCCATGTGACCTATGACCCCCCTGTGACCTATGGGACCATTGGTAACCTCATGTTACCTTGGTGACCTCATGGGACCCCTGGAGACCTCATGGGTGCCCTTGGTGACCTCATTGGACCCTGGTGACCTCATGGGACCGGGCTGACCTCCTGTCACCTTTGGTCCCATTCCATCCAATATTCAGTGCATTGTGTGGGGTTGGGTGGCTTCGTCGAGGAGGGGTGGGGTGGGGTCGGGGAGGACCAGAGTGGGGTGCGTACAGGGGAGGGCACTGTAGGGTGCATCGAGGGTGACCTTGGGATCATGTGACCTTTGGCTAATGTGCCTTGTGAACCCCCATGACCTCATGCTTGTGTTACCTTGGTGTTCCTGCTTGGTGTCGCTCATGTTAGCCTTGGAGTCCTCATGTGACCTTGGTGACCGCATGTGCCCTTGTGACCTCATGTGACCTTGGTGACCTCATTTCACCTTGGTGACCTCATGTCACCTTGGTGACCTCATGCACCATTGGGACCTCACCTCATGTCACCTTGGTGCCTCCTGTCACCTTTGCCCACCATTTCCACAAACCGGGAGACAGAACACAATGGTCCCAACAACCATGATGATTTTTTTGTAAATTGACAAAGAAATTCACTGCATCTCCTCAAATTTATTAGTCTGAAACAAATATTAGGATATGTACGGTGTTGTAGGAGGTACTTTTCATTGCTTTTTTCTTTCATGCTCACACCAATTTTTAACCCCCACTCAATACTTTATACTATTGTTGATTCTTGGGTCTTGTTCACGTAATGTTCATAGACGTTTGATAACATGGTTGCTCCATTGCTTAGAATATTTTACACTTTCACTAGGCACTACCATGCAGTTTTCACTGTGTAGGGGGTCCCTTCCCGAAATTCTTGTAATCGTCGTGCCTGAGTGGACTAATTTGTCCAGAGCACTGTAACTGGTCAATGATGGCACAATAATTCTTTCCAAATCAATTATGGACATGTCCTTCCATAGTCATTATGGTCAAGACATGAAATACATTAAGAGGGAGTGGGAATCGGTAGAAAGGGTGTTGGAATAAGAGAGGACCGGGTAGGAAATGGGTCGATAGGGGGTTGCGAATGAGTGGGGGGAACGATAAGGGTGTTGACCCTTGAGAAAAAGGAGGGTCTGTTAGGAAGGAGGCGTGTTGGAGGAATGGGAGTTAGATGTTAAGGAAGCCGGAGATATTGGGGAGAGGAAGAGGCTAGAGATATTAGGTAAGGGTAGGTGGGATGTTGGGGTGGGTAAATAAGAGTTGCGGGAGAGGGGTATGTGGGATGATGGGAGATGGAGTACACGGGATTAATGTTGCGGGAAGCGCGTAGATGATGGGTGCTTGAGAGGGAAGCGTGGGTGTGTTATGAGGGGTAAGGTGGGGTTCCAACATATTTTTCTTCTGTAGCATACAAGATGATGGACCTACTTAGATACGTGTTGCTGCTACTCAGGGTTGGCTTCAGGGGATGGGCACCCACGAATATCAAATTAGAAATTTTAAACAGGTTTTTTAAAGCATACATTGCATTAATTTGTTCTTACATGAGTTAACTCATGTCATTTGCTTTCCCCCTTCCTAAGCTGCCGCCACCCCGTGCTATAAATTGTAAGCGAAGAGCGTTACAGCATCGTTGATGCTCTTGTTTTAAGCGTGCCTCCAATTTTCCAAATATGCTGAGATTTTGCCCACCAGAACTGCTATTGGTAGCTGGCTAGTAAACTATACAGGTGAATGATAGAGCTTGAATTATTTGTTCCGCCAAATGAAGGGGATTTGCTAATTAGATAATTAATATCGGAGATCTCGATAATTCAACGGCCGCTAAAAACGTCATTCCAATAAGAAAATAACAAGGAGGAAATTCCGCCCCGTACGTGTCTGAGTTCATCCATTAGTTGTTAAATTGATTCAGGCAAGTCAATTTAGCAGGGTATGTCTTGAGGTGGTTGCTATTTCATCATGGACGACATATTAAATTTAACATTTTCAAGCTTCTGACCGTTAAGTACACTCGGGGATCCCAATTCTCATACAGAATTGCTTATTTATAATTAAATACACATTTTTGAGTATTGTCGTTCACAGATAGTTTACCACACATAACCAACACAACCATGCAAAATATCAAATTTGGAAAAATTTGGGGCAGTTTTAAGGTGTTCAATAGGTTTATACTGCCAGGGAGATTTGCACATTTTAACTGGCAGTATTTCTTTTAAATAATTGTGCTTATTATTTTAACTAGAGAATTATGGCTGGAAGTTTAATTCAGCAATCTGTTACTCATCATTTTAAGTAGACATCTTTGCACCTTGCTGAGCATTTTCAATTTGAGGAGGAAATACTTTCTGCAGATAGTTGGAATAAAAACTACAATACTGCACCGACTTTGATCTGTATAAAATACTTAGAAAATAATTAAAGTATCAAGTATACATGTATGGCCCACTTATTTTTGGTAGGTTTGCTCATGTCCTACTTTTATTTCCCTTCGCAAGAACCAAAAAAAGCCATGTTTTCACACATGTGTACTCTAGGGTAAAAAATTTGCCCAGTATGAAAGGAGGTCAAAGATATTGTCCCAGATAACAATGCTGGAGCACTTCCTCTCGTTAATGTTTTTTTCCCAATAAATTGTTCCTTTTGCTTCTCAAGTTTGTTCCACCCAGGCCCAAGGCTGGCTAAAGTCAATCTCAAGTCTACATGCATGGCCCAGATCGTCATGTGAGTGCAACAAGGTTGTAAGTGCAATAGCTGCCAGGTGATACATCTGTGTGTTGCCATGCGATACATCTGTGTGCTGCCATGTATATTAGGATGACTCAATTTGTCTTTCCTAGAGTCAACGGCTCTTGAAATTGGTTCTTCAGGCGACTATGATGCCTGAAGAACCATTTCAAGAGCCACTGACCAAAGACTTGGCATAATAGTATGGTTGGTGGGAATTTCTGACAAATGGCAGCAATTGCACTTACAACCTTGTTGCACTCACATGACGAGATATTTTCCCAGAGATGCTTCTGATACCAATGCTGGAATGTTCTCCCCAATGAATCATTTTGCCGTTATAAAAAAAGAGAACACTAGAATTGGTAACTTGTTTTTTAGTTCTTAAAGTTTTACCTGCCTTAAGGCTGGCTAAGTCCCTTAACTGTTGCTCTGAAAAGATACTGGCTTAGATAATTATACTTTAACATGGGCCTGATAAGGTGTTTTGTTTTTGTTTCAATCTTGCTTTTAAGTAGAGGGAATATTGTGATTCCAATCACCTTCTGTTTGTTGTCGTATTCAAACCAGGGGTGGCACCAGGGGGTGGTAGGGCCGGGAGAAGCCACCCATTAAGAGTTTAAAAATTCAGAAAATAAAATGGATTTTAAGCAGTAAATTGCATTAAAATTAGGGCTTTTTTTACCTTTATGAATTGTGTAATTCTATGACCCTCCCCAAGATTTTACCCTAGTGCCACAGCTGACTCAAACAAATTCAGGTGCCTCTTAAAGAAAACCCTGAATTTGATTGGACCAACCTTGGACTGCAGAACCTTTGTGTGCTAATCTCTTGAATAATTTAGTTGCAAACCTTTAGGTTAAAGTTATACATGTATGGGGAGTTTACAGAATGATAATAATAATATACATGTACAGAATTACCCTATTACGTTATTTCAAAAAATATGAAATTAAGTATAACTCTCTGTCATTGAGTTAGGAAATTGGGAAATAAGCCAATTCCTGGTGAGTTCCAGGCTCCATTGTTGTAGTTTTTGTGTTGCCGGTTGTGTCGCCTGCCTCACATAGGGATCACTTTGTCCACTGTTATAGTCTGTTAATGTTCTTGATGTAGTCTGTTGTGAAAAAGTGTTAACATTTGCCTGTAATATCAACATACTACAATGGATTTAAACCAATCTTGAGTAATAGGTGCAACGTGGAATCCTGCATTTGTTGATGACGTCAAAGGTCACATGCCAAGGTCAAATATCACATACCAAGGTCAAAGTTCATATGAGGTCAAGTTGTAAGATAGGCTGAAAATTGAAATTCAATTGGAACCAAACTTTATGGATATTACATGCAAACCATCATTTGTTTATGAGTTCAAAGGTCACATGTCAAGGTTAAAGGTCATATGAGGGCTATCATTCACAAACTGCGATGACAGGCGACACAAGCGGTATTTCAATTTTTAACACCAAAGAAGAAAACCATTAACCACCAAATTTAAGTTCTATGTCTGGGATTCAAAGTCAGAGATGCCTGATTAATTTCATATTTGAAATGATTTTTTTTCATCTCTGTCCTCAGGTTAAGTTTCACCCAGGTCCAAGGTTGGCTAAATCACTCAAGTTTGGCCCCGAGGAAGCTAAATCCATGAGGTTGGAATATGGTGATCTGGAGTGTGCAGTCGAGGTTGTGGATGATGTCGATGGTGCTATTCATCATATACATCGCTACGGTAGCTCACACACCGATGTTATAGTTACTGAGGATAGTAAGTGCAGCTAAGATTTTAAGGCTAAGGAGGGGTAAATGGTCTCAGGAGCCTGTAGCTTTCAGATTTGCTCCTATGGTTTTTGATATAGTTGGAGCAATAATTTCTTGGCCAAGTTACTAGGTACGCCCGCTTCCCCGCTAAAATGGCGCACCACTGGGTTGCAAGTAGACGCAGTTCACGTGACAAGCAACATGCGCGTACGCCAGGGCCAAGAAATTATTACTCAAACTATAGTTTTCAATTTACTTGTCAGAATTAAAATGAAAAGTTAATATATATACGGTAATAATATCAAATCTGATCACTGATAGCTTTGAGATGTGTTTCTTTGTTTTTGTTTGATTTTATGCATCCATTATCATCCTTATTGTTTTATTTGATGAATATAACAACTCAATGACACTTAACCCTATCGACACGGGACAATTCTGTATACGTTATAGCACATAAGTCAGTGGCTGCATCACAAATGCTTGCAGGTCATTTGGAAAGCCATCTAAAAAGAATATCAGCAAAGACTAGGCTTGTCTGGACTAATTTAGATGCATTTTTCATGCTGATTCTGAATATGCACTGGAAAATTAATAATTTTGATTTTTTTGAAACAAAATTTGACAAATGTTGATCTTTCAGCGACTGGAGTCGCTTGCCATGTTCAAAAGATTAAGATAGCCTTACTGGATTTTTGGAAATGATATTCCAACTACAAAACACAAAAAATATATCTATAGCCTACAGTGTGAATGGATTACTGGCCCTTACTGACTGACATTTGCAGCTATATTGGACACCATCTTGCATATATCAATTACTTTATGTCATGATATTTAAACTGCTCTGAATGAGTTAGATTTACACAAATATTACAGCTCTTGACTATATGTAGTAAAAAATTGCTATTTTGGAGCCATCTTGAATGGTTTGTTGATTTGAAGATCAAACTATTGAAAGCTATTCATGATGGTCTCAATTAATGTTGCTAAAGCATTTAATAATACCAAGTTTCATTCTATACTCAAAAGTAGATAAATATAAGATGCTTTGTTGTGTTGCAGGCCATATTGCGTCCCCTAGCTGCCAGAACTGGCTATGTCCATTTTGACATTTTTCGACCATCCATGGGATCAACGAGTGCGAGACCTATATATCAACTTTAAAAACGTATAAGTAACATGAACCTGGAAGATTACTAATTAGTCCAGATTTTGAAATACTTCTTATACTTGATTTTGTTATTTTTTTTAGCAGAGTAATTCAACTTTAAACTCATAATCTCAAAAATACCATTTTGGACATAGCCAGTTCGGATCTAAGAGGGGACGATT
Organism: Ophioderma brevispina; assembly: GCA_023653785.1. Lineage (NCBI taxonomy): Eukaryota > Metazoa > Echinodermata > Ophiuroidea > Amphilepidida > Ophiodermatidae > Ophioderma > Ophioderma brevispina. The sequence goes on from JAMKCH010064704.1 coordinate 8,996, forward strand.
GAACTCTTAATTAGGTGCTTAATGAATCAAAGGCACTGTCAGTGAATGCTAAATCAGAAAATTGATAAGGCAGATACGGGCAAATTTTTTTTTGTGGAATTGGGTTTGTAGATATCAATTATGTGAATAAGCTTCCAAATACATCATTGTCATGTTTCAAAGTTTTCGATCAAATCTTGCTATGATCTATAAGTACAATGTAAGGACATACACAGGGAGTGGTTTTAGTTGAAAATTGCTCGTCAAAAGTTGTATTGATGAAACTGATGTATTGCAACTACAGCTATGCAAAGTAAACATCCACATACATAGCCACTATATGTTTCAGTTAAGATGTTGATCAAACCTTACATAATATTCTCCTTTGTAGTTCAATGCACGGCGTCAGTTAGCATTGTTGTATCAAAGATAAATTTGAAAAGTGATTATCTGACAAACAGAAGAGGAGTAACAAAACATAATGTATCCAATCCTCGTAATGTTACAAGATTACACATACGATGCTATTAATATTCTCGCGTGCAGACAAGAAAATGGGAGTGAGTATTAGCAGAACAGTAGATTATAGGCTGGTCCGAAAAGTGCATCACATTCCTATATTAGATTGCATCAAAACAACTCTTTTTTTACAGATCTATTGGTTTGACCTAGAAAGGATGTAGTAAATTCTGGGGTCGTCTTTGTATACTGCAGAGGAGTGGAATGGGCAGACAAAAGCATTAATCCACCTCAACAGTCTAAACCGATTACTCAATGAACTTCTAACGGGGCACAGTGATAGAACGTGACGAGGTCATGTGCCTGTAATACTTTATGGACAGGTTATGAAATTATTGAGCTCATTTGCATATTTTGAGAAAATGCATAAACATTCTTCAGACTGAATGATTGTCAATGAAATTTAACACGGCACAGTGATAGAACATCATGACACCCCAGGTCATGTGCTGATATACTTTTTGGAGGGGTTATGAATATAATAAATAATGATTAAACCACAGTTGTGGGGCCAGCTTATACTAGCACCTATGTAATTCTGTTAATAAGTGGTGTATTCTTGCTTCTATGCATGGACTATCTATTATGTGTACTATTTATGTGAGTATCATATGCATAGCTTATATAACTGGTGGAATCCCACATACATTCAAATGGTTCTTTCACATACTCTTACCTTGCCGGGCATGTCAAGCCAATTGTAGAATATGGCTCTGAATTTGAATCCTAGAACAACATGGCATTAAGATTATTGAGGAATTCAAAAGGAGGAGGTCAACTAAATTAATTCTAATAAAGGTCTGCCCAAATAAAGATGGCCTCAAAGAACTTAACTTTCTTACTCTTGAAACCAGCGGGCTCAAAAAGATGACGGCCGCCTTCGAAAGCATCAACAACATGTCAACAATAGCTATGGAGGGAAAATAACATTCTGTCATTCACTTTTCTTTTGTTTTTTGTTTTTTTTGTTATACAACTTCAGATCATCAACAATCAAGACTCTATTGGAACGACTTTTTTTTGTATCCAAGTCTTGAAATAAAAATACACGCCAACATATAGGAACACCCTCACCTACTCACAATTTAAAAAGCAGATTGCCGATATATCTGTCAATAACCTCTTTTTCATGCCTCGTATTCCTTGTGTGCAATAATTATAATTCTTTATTGGATCCCCTGTTTCGTTTCGGTGATGATCCCGGGAACTGCTTTTATATAGATTACATTATACATTTAAATGTTTTAAAAGGTGTTAGAGTCTCCATTTTCTGGGTAGGCTGTCTAGGGACTACCCATTTGGTAGAATACGTTCAGCTTTTTGATGTTATATGTGTGCAATGCAGATTGAACAAACCCACATACACCTTTCGTCCGTGGAATTCCTTGATGCAAAACAGAAAAGAAGTCTGCTTTTTATTCTATCCCTACAGAGGCTGGCATATGCAAGCTCTTGAAAAAAAGATATGCTCCCAGTGGGATTCGAACCACCAACATTTCCTATAATCAAACAATAAGCTTTAGAGAACAAAGACGGATGTTTCTATTGTGATATGGAAATCGGCTCATATTGGATAGGCAGGTCCAAAATTGAGTGGGGTGGACAGCGACCATACTTTTCATGTCTTATTGAGTTTAGCCTTATTTGTTATTAATTTGCATGAAAATGGTTTATTTGGGCCTACACTACATGCTAAATATTGTTTACAAACAAAAAGTGAAAGTGGGAACCCTGTGTAAACAAAAGTGGTAAGCCACAGAAAGAAGAGCTTACGATTGCCAAGTAGGCATTGCAGAGCCTATGGAAGAAAAGTAACAGTGTGATGCGGCTCTTCATCATTGATCGATTTCAATGCAAAAACGTGTTACAACAAAGCCCCGGTTCAAAGCGTAATGGAAAAGTGCATGCATTTCATTGATTGCTACAAAAAATACGATTTTTATTATGCGTTTGCAGTCAAACAAAGGGAAAAAAAACAGTGGTGCCAGTGGATAGTTATTCCTATTGGAAAACACAGAACTTGCCGAATAAGAAAGGGTGAGTTTATGTTGATCATGACATGAGTAAAATTGGGCATACCACATGTATGCGGACATGTTCAGGCATGTGTGAATCTAGACTCGATGTAATCGCTGCTCGTATGTATGCCAGTCGTCAGGAGATGGCCAAGATAACGGTTTTCGAGTTCAAGTAAGCTGATACAATGTACAAGTTTCAAAGTAAACAGTGAAAAGTAAAAATCACTGACAAAAATTACTGAAATCTGTAATGAACACGTGGAAAGAGTAATGCTGAAAGTAGATCACTGAAATGATCGCTGGAAAGTGGATCAGTTATTTCGTGTGATGTCCAAGGTCATCCCACTAATCACACTGAAATTTACGAATACCAGAAAGAGGAAGTGGCATGGTCTAGCGGTTAGCAAGCTTACCTCTGGGAGCAAAGGGTCCTCGGAGCGAATCTCAGTGGGACCACTTGCTGGATTTAATTCGGGAACTCATTTGGGATTGATTTGTATAACAACTATGATAAGACCTGAATACCACTTTCCCATGGTTCATTTGAATAGGCAAAGGAACCATGGAAAGCTTGCACTACCCTCCGGTGTGTGTTTCGTGTAGTGGTTTGAATGTTGCAATATGGCGCTGCTTAAGCTGCTGGGCTCCAAGTTGCGTTTCGTCTAGTTAACATTAAGTTGTAAGGTCCTACCAATTGGACTTACAGGCCACGATTTGAGATTAAAATAAACCTGCTAGTATTTTTTTATTTATACCATGAAATTATCAAATTTTAAGTGATATTTCAGCATTCTCTTTTTCAGTGTGTTCATTAATTTCAGATTTCAGTGAATTTGTTTTGGTGATTTGAGTTCATAACATAATAGCCGTAATATTGGCCCAAGGCTTAAGTGGGCAACAGATAACAAAGTAACTGTTGCACTCGCATGCTCATGACCATGGGTAGGCCTACATAAGTAACAATAACTCCATAGCAAATTATTTAATAAGGCCAAATAAAAAAAGATGTTGTTTAAAAAAAAAAATCAAGTGCATTGTTATTACCCTTGAAGCTATACTAAAATACAATCAGAATCACATTCTGGCTAACTGTTCAACAACTTAAGTCCAAACATCGTGTGTTAAAACACCACAGAAAACATCGTGAAGATCCACCCTCAATTCTAGGCGCTGAGCTACTCACAGAGGATTTCCCTTATGGCAAGCACCAAAGTTTGTATCCTGCAAGCTGAACGTGGAGGGTCTCACCAGCTCAAGGGTGACATCATCTTACAGCTCACCAGGGAGAACGGAGTGAATATCATCCTCCTCCAAGTAACTCACTGCGAATCTGAGGAGAAGCTGCAAATCGAAGGTTTTGACCTTATTTGCTTCATTTCGCACAACAAGCATGGGAATCGCTTCCTATGTGAAGTAAGGCTTACAAGTGAGATCAACCTTGCAATCTTCAATGAATTCGACGATCCGTGGATAAATTAGACGCCAATGGGAACCCACTCACAAACATCTATAAGCACCACCAGCTGAGGAGACTTCTACTCCCTTCCAGTAGTTCAGCGCGCTCCTTCGTCTGCGGAGAATTTCAACTGGAGAAATACAGCATGGGGATACCCAACATGACAAGAATGGCAAAGCGCTCTGAAGGATTGAAGCCCAAGACCTCCAACTGCTTTTGATAGTAAGGATCCACCTTACTCTATTCAAGCAGTCATTGGGAAATGAATGCTGTCCCGACTGTCAACAGTCACCAGCGACATCCGATCCCGATGCGCCAGAACGGTCCTCCTAGATTTCCTAGATGGTCATTGCCCATATCCCTGGTCAACAGGGACACAAGGTAATGATCTCAGCCTCTACAGGAAAGAGATGGAATTTCAGGAAAGCCAATGTCCAAGTTCAAACAACTCACCAGCGAACTGTCAACCACGCTGCCAGACCCGGCTCATCTAACATCACGATGCATATATTCTGACTTCTGCAACATGCTCCATCAAGCAGCTAAACATTCCATTCCAGAGGAGAAGGGAATCCTACACCCCCTGTGCGGACAAGGAATGCGACGTTATACGAAGCGTATTGTAATACCACTGAGATACTGAGAGAATAGCAAAGGGCAATCAGCTACTGGATCTGCTTGGCAAAAAGAGACGCACCAGATGGGAGGAGGAGATATCCATATCAAACTTTACCCACTCAAGCAGCAAGGCATGGAACACCTCTTAAACAAGCTCAACGGGCGTAGCTGTCCAGCTAAACAGTGTCTGTCTCTGCAAACTCCATAGCTTCAGTAATTGTCAACAATGGAGAAGTGGCAGCCACACTCCACGGGCGGGGGCCCACTCTCGTGTGTTAATGCAGAGATAAAACAGCTTCTACAAACCTCTCCACCGTCAAGACCCATGTCCCAACCATTCACCTACGATGAGATCACCGAAGCAATTACAGTTCTCAAGAATGGGAAAAGCTCCTGGCAAGGAACAACATCCCATACAGAATTTTTAAATAATCTGCACCCGAAGCTGTGCGATGGCTCCAACTCTCCTTTCTACTACTTTGCAATGGGTACGTCACTATTCCCTCCCGATGGAAACTTCAAGGTCTTGCAATCCTGAAAGCCCAAGAAACCAAAAATTACCCCAAGAGTTACAGACCCATCTCGCTACTCATCTCACATCTATAACTGCTGAGGCGCTGATACTCGGCAGGATCAATGATCCGGTCGAGGCAAATTACCCCGCCCCCAAGCTGGATTTCGAAGAGGTATCAACACTGCTCATATAGCAAGACTATTTTAATGACATCGAGACAGCCTCCATAAGAAGCAGAAGTTTGGAGCAGTCTTCATAGAACAACTGCTGCGTATTACGCTACAGTCTTCACCGGGTCTCCTACCCTCAAGCTAAGCTACTCAATCTTTCCTGATGTCAAACTTGTCAAGTTCATTATGCTTCTCATCCAATACAGATCTTTCGTCCTGGAGACATCAAATGGGCACGCAGTAGAAAGCGCCAACTTCGAATGGTGTGTCCCCACAGGCGTCCTGGACCCGCCTCTTCAACATCTACGTCTCAGATATGCCAAAGGGAGATTGTTCGAGTACCCTACTCAGACGACACGGCACTTGGATTAGCTGCTGATTGCTTTGAGTCCTTAGAAACAGTGTTGCAGAGACCTAATCCACTGTAAGCCAATTCTTCCAACCGATGGCACTTGAAAACAGCAACCCAAGAACCGTACAGCTCTTTTTCCACCTTGCAATCGATGCGCAAAAAGAGAACTAGAACAATCACTCTAGATGGAGACAACTGTCACATGACCAACACCGAAGTACCCTTGGGCGTCACAATGACGCAGTCCTTTCCTTTCAATCAACACCATGACAGTTTGCTGCCAAGGCGCAGGCTCGTGTCAACCTCCTCAGAAGGTCGCAGGAACTGGATGGGTGCATCCTTGACACTTACATCATCACTGTTTGCCTTTTGGCATACTCAACCGCTGAATACGCTGTCACCAGTATGGAGTCACCGCGTACATTCACACAAGATTGATGGTCGTTCTGGATGAGCATGAGACTTTGTTAAATTGTTGCCTTTTGGCGACGCTTGTAGAATACCTTCCAATTCTGTCAGGAATAGCTCCTGCAAACCTTAAGGAGGAACCTTCAGACAATCAGGCTCTCCAAGAATGTGAATGACCTGGTAGCCTAATCCCACCACCAACACCCTTTGAGGTCAGAGAATTCCACGGATCACTTTGCGACCCAAATCCATGACACTGCAGTCACATTATCCCTATCGATCATCATCCTGGATCAAGACAGATGGGATGAAGCCATGGTCATCTCTACTTTGAACCTAAAGCGTTTTGTGGACAGCCATCGAGCAAGCCCAAAGGCTTGGACCTTGATAGGAAAGCAGGGTCAACCGCAACAGACCTCAGAACTGGCGTTGGTCGTACAAAGAACTTCCTCCACAATATCGGAGTAGAACCTGCCCCAACTGCGATTGTGAAGAGCTACAACCATTTAGCCACATCATAGATGACTGTGAGGTTTCTACAAGTCCCCAAGAGAATTCCAGGCCTGATCACCTGATGATGAAACTAGCATCTGGTTAAAGACTATCTTCCCTGTAATTTTGGACTTTCACGAACGAACGAGAATCACATTTTTTTCTGAATGAATACGGTGGTGACACTGCTCCGCGGTGACCCATTGGACAACCCGTATTTCCCACTTTACACTCAAATTTTTTGGTACAGAAGAAAGTCGATATTTTTTCTCATTACCTACCCCTGTGAAAAATAAAGTGCCCAGAATATTTTTGTATTTTATGAAGAAAAACCTCTCAATATTGTCGACCACACTACCTCACGCATACACACACACCTGTCATATGAGCAATTTGGTACAAGTTTGTCCTACTATCAAACAGCTTGAAAGATTTTTACTTGAATTTGTAATGAGAAATTTTTTTGTGATTCCGTGATGAAACAATACTTGAAAAATTGGATCAGGATTGGGTCACCGACCTTTAAAAGAATTTGACCCATTTTTACAAGCATAATTTTGTGACCTAGGAATGAGCAACTCTCCATATAGTAGTAAATATCCAAGAATTTAAATCCGGTTTTTATCCCCGCTAAAGGGGTGGCCGGACTCCCTCACAAACACCGTTATCCATTATCACATTTTCAAGCAACCTATAAATTGTTCAAAAACTTTTAAAACTTGATTTAAATTAATTTTTTTTATATCAATTGTTATTCACAATTTTATGGTGTTCATCAAGACAAAGTGTACATGTATGATGCTTAAATAATCTTAAGTAAAGGTGAAATTTTCTTTATCAAATATGTTTTAGTGGGTTCTGAATTACAAACTAATGTTGTATGTTATGTATGTGTAGCTAATGCAAAAAGAAAATACTTTAAAACTGAAACTACAGAAACAATTTTCTAATTATAATGCTTAAAACAAATGCTACTTTAATTAGACAAGTGTTCTAAACCTTTCAGTGGTCTACAAATTTTGCAATTTGCAAAGAAGTCCATTTATGCTTTTAGATGATTAAAGGAATAAGTAGCACTTCAAACATCTTAATTTGGCAACTGGCCAACGGCAATGTTTCTTGGTGCTCCAAGATACATGTATAACATTGGATTGATACATTAAAATAAATGCAGGGATACTAAACTTAAGTAGAAAGATCCTAATCAAAATGTTTTTTTCCTTAAAGAAGAAATAAATTTTCTGTTTTTGTTGGCAGATTTTAGTAATTTCAACCATGAAAACATAAAAAAAATTCTAATTAACAGATTTTAATAATATTTGTTTCCTTAGCAACGCGTTTAGACCTTACTTACGGGTATTTTGCAAAAACTCACAGAAATTAAGAATAGATCCGCTTTGTTCTATACAGACCATGGAATCAGGCAAATATAACCTCTTTTACATCTAGGGTTATAGGTAAAGTAGTGTAATGACTGCAAGAACACTGGTGATGGTAATTGACTAGTAAGAATCCGAACAACTATTTTCGCCTATTTCTCGGTTTCTATTTTTGGAGCAAAGTGTCATTTTTGATGCACAGTATCTCCAGTTTTGTTTCTCCAAATAAAATGCCATTTGGCAGAGTTGTTTATTAGATGATTCTGCTTGTACTGACATTTTTTATTTTTTTTAATAGTGTACCCCGATTTGGAGTTACGAGCATTAAACATATTAATGAGCTGCAAAATTCATGTAATTTTCATATTTTGGAATATTAATCAAAACCTTTTCATGAATTAGAAAAAATAAAATCCTCAGTACAAGGAAATTTGTGTGATTATCCTAAATACCATGTTTTATGTTGATAGATGATACACTTTGGTCAGGAGAGATGATCGCGCATCAAAATTTCTTCAAAATGGCAATCATTGGCGGCCATATTTGATCACTCATTTCCATAATCTATTCAGAAAGTGTCGGATTGCACATAATTCCCCTTATACTTTAATATTATGTATGAAAAGACATGAAAAATGTTTAAATTAACAATTTAGTTTGATTAGGATCTTAGGGGACACAGTCACTTATTGTGTGATATTTATAAATTTAAAATGTGGGAGCACTTTGGTTTGTTGACTTCTTTATGATGAAAAGTTCTCAAAATGTTTATAGTGATACGCAGATCACCAATCAACTCTAGAAAAGAAGTTGCCAATCATCGATCAATTGGTTGCCGAATCGGGCCAGTCCAATGATGATATTCGATAACGTATGAATTTTGGTAATACTGGGATAATAAAAATGAAGAGGAAAAAAAGCTTGGAGGTGTTAGGAATATAGTCCAAAGAGTTACCCTATGACATGTGTATGGCAGCTGATGCAGTGGACTAAGTCAAAATCACTTTATACTTTACAATTTTTGAGGTATATAGACTCGACTGTAGCCTAAGTGTGGGTGAATCTTGGCCATTATTAGCAGACCTGGTTTTTAATTTTGTTATATTTTTGTCATTGTATTTTATTGTCATATTGGTTCTCCTTGGGACTTTCCATTGGATCTAGAAGATCGAGTGTTTTGACCCACTCAGACCTTGTAACTAATATCTGTTCTTGTTGGAAAGATGTGTTTGTAGTGATCATGCTTATTTTAGGTTGTTCGATGTACTCGGAAAGACCTTATGTAAGCATATCCTGAGCTGTGAGTGTGTGTCTGTGTGTCAAACATAAACTGTTTGGTTGACACTTTTTTAACTTTCTGTGGCATTCACAGTAATGGATCATATGCACATGCTTGGTATGCTTATAATTGAGACAAGGGGTCTTATGTGGGTTAACAGATGAGGTCAAGGGTCATTCAGGGGTCATTAAAAGTCGTTATATTGCTCTAGTATACACCTTTTGTTTGACATTTTAAGTTCATATTACTGTAGCTTTTTAGTGCAGTGATGGATCACATCTAGGTATGCTTATACACTTGAGACAATTATGTGGGATAACAATAAGGTGGTCAAAGGTAATTTAGGGTCATTATATTGCTCTACACTTTTTCTTTGCCCAAATAATCAGACAACCTATTTGGGACCGCAGTTCCTATTTTTTATGTCTCTCTGACCTTTGTGTGTGAGTTGTTTTTCTACGAAGTAGAAATTCTTTTAACAGACACTATCATCAGGGATTTGAAAAATATTTGAAATTTGCAGAATAGCTTTCAAGTGAAGTCGGTCTGTAGAAATCTCATAATTTACCTTTTCCATCTGTAGACTTGACAGAACAGGAAGAAAGATCGTCAGTGTTTCCAAGATACGATTCTCCAGTCATACTGTTGTGTAAGTTGTCCGGAACGTACAGTAATGATACAATCTCCCGATTCTGTCCTATAGGTTGCTTCTGTCTTCATCATTTGCAGGGTATTTTAGAGTACCGTGTACTTGTTACATACATGCAAAAATCTGATTTTTGATGATTTTTTTCAATTTGCTATATTAGCAAATCACGGTATAGTGTCTTTACGAGAATGTTTGCACTGACACATTTCACAATTGTTGAAATTTCCTCAATTTTCCTTGCAAATGATAAGTCTTGGCCATTGGAAGAATAGAAAATAGATTTGCACATAAAATAACATGGGATACCCCAAACCAGATAGCGACATTAATTAGAGGCTAAAGACATTTTGTGCTAATTTAAATTTCCTTAACTTTACGCAACAAATGTGTCTATTACTGAATATCATAGACTCATACTCAATTGATATTAAACCAACAAAGAGTCACAGACGGGTCAAACAGGGTGCATGCCTGGTAATCACTCGGGTGTGTGGTTCCTCGATGACTACACACCGCCATTTCCTCTTCTGCTGAATAAAATGTCGCTGGAGTCTTTTTTACAAAATCATTTTCTTTACCAAAGGGCGCTGATTTGGTCTTAAGGTGCAGTTCCATGATTTCAGCACGTTCGTTTTATTATCGGTGCTAGATATCCTTGAGAAAAGCTTATCATCCATTTTTGAGTTGATCTCAAGCTTGCGTTTTTGTGTTATGAGCAATGCTTTTTTTCCATGGTTCTACCATATGGGTTCACTGTGGCTGTAAATTTCTTACAGATATAAACAACCAAATTTGCATGTACACAATCTAGGTACATGTGGATGACTATAATGGGTTTTCACATTATATAAATCCTACCTTTTTTTAGTAAGCTGCTGGGTCACACGAGATTGTGGATCACGAAATGCTGCCCTTTAATCATTTTGGGTGAGGGCTAATGTATCTAAAACTAAAAGTAGCCTTACACCATGCAAAAATAAATTTTTTGAAAAATCTTACTGCACTGCATTGTGTTGGCAGTATACTGCAAATTTAGGTGGGTTGCATTGTAGTACTGGCATCACTTGATCAGTTATTAAAAGTATGAATGACCTTAAAGGTGCACAAGAGATTTCAGGTACCCACATATTGTGTCATGATGAATTTCAAACAGATTAACACTAATAGATTTCTTTTACCTTGTATTGTGCTACTATATCTTGAAAGAGAGAAAAAAGGTGATTTTATTGCTTGATATTCAATGTAAACCATAGGTTGAATTTCGTCATTTGCTGCCATTACGAATTAGAAATTGCACATATTTTTGTACTCAAGAAATATTTCTCAGCTTCATCCTTTCGATGGGGATATTTTTGAAGAATGACTTTTATAATCAGAACTTTCAATTTTTTAAGACACCTGAATGTGAAATATGAAATCTTCTTGTTGCACCTTTAAGATTGTTATCTCATTGAAAGTCTCATATGGGGCCATTGCTTAAGTGCAACAGATACGTTAATTCGAAAACCCATTCAGATTTGTTTTCAGAAACAGCAGTTATATGCGTTCCTACCTCCACTTCTGTCAAAAGGGATTATAATAAGAATTATTTGTCCTTCATGATTAAATCAATGACACATACTCTAATTCATAGATTTTGCCATTGTATCTAAGCCGAACTAGGTTAATTCACCCACCCAACCATAGAGAGGGGATTAGGGAAACCGTTTATTTCGCAAAGGAACCTGTTATACACAAAATAGTATTGTCCCCCCAGGATATCCTAATAAGTACTTTAAGCCCATCGCCTGTGAGCAATAAATGTCAGTCTAGTGAAAGTCAATTGAGTAAAAAAAAAATGCAAATTCGTCAAGATATGTAAACAGACGGAAAAATTCCATTCGTGTTTCTAGCGGAGAATGTTTAAAAAAATACCTATTCCTGATAAACAGCCAAAATGGGATCATGAGAGGATTTCTGTGTTTGAGCATCACAGATTGTATAATTTTCATTGGCAAATAGCTAGTTTGTGGAAAAGAAATAGGAATACTTAAATGTACTCGATTTGTTATTGGTTAGAGCCATGGGAGTATGAGTAGGATAAAGTTGGCCATTTCAGATAAGACAAAATTCATGGAGCTGCAAAACATAGTTTGGAAAATTGGATTTAAAGGCGACAACTGGCACATTTGAAAATAGTGTGCCTCAAGATTTTTCAAAATTGATATTTTGCATGGTTGTAAAGCTTTTGACTTTTAACCCTCGCCTTGAATAAGACCAAATCAGCCAGGCGGCGAAGGTCATTAATGTGTCGTTACTGAAGTTGGGATTAGAGGTTGCGAAATATACGTTAGACCCAATGGCCGACGATATCCCGAAAATCGACTCGCTGGCCATATCAATTAGCATTAATCACCAAACAGACCTATAACCTTTTGGCATATACCTAGAAAACGCTATTTTGGGCAACTTTTCTCATCCACCAAAAGATGTTGGATGAAGAATTTTTGAGGAAAAAGAACTTGAAATTTGAATATTTTAGTGATTTTAGTTTCAAATTTTGCCGTTGCCTTCATCTATTCCATCAGCAGACCACAAGTAGTTGTTGCATGGGAAGAGTAAATGTAGCGTAGTGCATGTTTTGTTACAGAGATGGAATAGTATATTTAGCTCGTCACATTGCCGAGCCCGAGCCGGATACTTGCGATTTTGTATTTGATAGAAAGGCGGGCTTAGGCGGGGCATGCAATGGATGATTTTGGATGATCAAGTATTGTGTATGTCGTGATTGTAACATAGGCTACTTACTAGTTCAAAGTAGTACATATACCCATGATACATGTGTTTCTGTCAATAACATGTCCAATATGCTCACACATCACTTACTGGGGCTATCTCACGATCGGATCCATGTGGCCAGTGGGCTTGCTGGGTATTACATACATAGGAGTATGTGTTACTGCACACTGCACAGCACACAGCGATACTCTGTTCGGTATTGAGTCATTGAGGGTGACGTATACGTAATGACGTGACTCTGCATTCGATTTAGGATTTCGCTTGTGATGCCGTTATTAATGTGCGTGTTGCAATGGAAAGGCCAGCGCGTGCGTTTCTAGGGTGCAAAACCTAACGCACACAGTGACGTCACCCTCAAACTCGAGATCGAAATATAGGGAGTGCGGATAGGAACACGCTTCTATCGCGGTTTCTATTGCATCACACAGTGTCACGCCTAATAATGCGCGATTCCATTACGCACTGACGTGCACGCACTTACGCGATAGATTTGATTTGTCGCAACAATCATGCTGTAATGGCATGAAAATGTGCATCGTGCAGACAGTCCAATGCACGTTCACAATGATCTGGATCTTGGAAGTACCACATACATTGATGCGGATCTGGTGCCCTGTGTAGATAGCCCCACTGTATTGTTTTCGGTCTTACATTTCCTTTGTGAACATGACATCTGGTTGTCTGGAACATTCCGCTCAGTGTTTCTTCTAAGCCTGTATGACACAACTTTGACGCAATCGGTTGCAGATTTGACGCGTTACGTGGGGCCGTGACGCACTACGATGTGGAGTTTAGAACAGCAGGACTCGTCCTGGACTCGTCCTGACTCAATTTGCGAGTCCGAGTGACTCAGACTTGGACTCATGCTCGGTGGACTCGGACTCTGGTCCCATGGACCCGAACCTCAGGGCCCCATGCCATGGAGTCGGATTCGCCGCAGACTCAGACCTGCTGGACTCGGACTCAATTGAACCCCAGTGGACTCTGACATTCAACAAAACTACAACACACATTTATCTCCCAATACTGGTAATACTAGTAGTTTGAATGATCACCACATACCATGATTTGTTTACATGCCTCAATCTTCTAAAATATTATAAATATGCTGACAAACTTATCAAAATCAGATGAACATGATATTAAATAGTCCAAATGCACCATTCTCCACTAATTTTGTGAATGCTCAAAATCAGAAAAGTCAAAGATAAATTGGAACTTGAATAGATGCTGTATGTTATTGTTTACATACAATTTTTACAATCAATGCACGAGCAAGCATGAAGTAGGGCGGTTACAACGCCAGAGACTTTGCGGAAAAGCGTTTTGTGAAGATCGTACTCGCGTGGAGTGGAGAGTTTTTAATAGCTGATGAAGAGCCACGCGCTCTCTATAGCAGCTTTAATAATGCGCGCCATGCGCATAACAAATTGGGTTGCATGTAAAGAAGATGCGCTGTGGACCGAATTGCTGAGATTAATGACCTTCACCGCCTGAAATCAGCATCCTTATGGGTAAACGGACAATTTTATAAAAATGATCAGTGACGTTTATTCAGCAGACCAAAGGAATGGCATTTAACAACAAGAAAACACACGCGAAAGTTGATATCCATGGCATGCACCCATTGACCGATCTGGGACCTTGGTTTTAATATCAATGAGTTTGAGTCCTATGATATTTGTGTAATAGAAATCTGTGATTAAAGTAAGGCAAATTAAAGTTATCCTACAACTTACCTGGATGTCTTTAGCCTCTTTTTGATTGTCTGTATTTGTTTTGGGGTAGTTTTTATGTGTAAAATATACTTCTATTCTTCCAGTGGCTAGACTATCATTTGTGAGCAGATAGAAGAAATTCCTATTTTGTGGAAATGTGCCATGCCGCTTTAAATAATGTGCACTGAACAAAGTCTCTCTGGCTTAGTACAACCCCAATATCCGTTAATGGTCACCGTAACAGTCAAATAAACCGTCGTTGTCGGCGCCGCAGCACTCAGGTCACACTTCCGGTTTATGGTATCGTAATCCTTTTGTATCGCAGTCAAAGTTAATGTCACTCGGACAAGTAACAAACAAAGTTTCCTTACCCAACCAAGTGACATATACAGCGTTACCAGCACAGGTAACCCATTTTGGTGTTACTTACCTTAGTGACATTCATAATTTGTCAGTCCAGACTCCTCGCTGTAAACCCGGCGTCGATGGCTAAAAATGGTCCGTCGGGAAAAAAGTGTAAAAAAGTTCACAGTGTAGTTTAGACATTATGTTACACTAAAAAATTGTTGTATATCGCGCGATTTGAAGCAAACGGCGATCGTAAGCCTTTAAAGTTGCCTCACTTTACCACACAAAAGTCCGATATTTTGCAGCGTCACACAGCTGATTGCGATTGTAATCGGCCATCTTTGATTTCTCTTTGCTCTAAATGCATGCCGGGAAGGGAGTACTAGTCTCTTACACATAATAAACTGCGACAAACGGTATTATTTTCCTGTTATAATGCGATATCGTGGAATACTGCAGCGGTTAGTGATGACGTCATATCTTAACCGATGTGTTACAGTGACCAGTAACGGACAAGTGTTACTAGTGCGAGTGCCGAGAGAGACTGCTGAATGAGGTCATGCATGGTCCAGGGGACCCCCAACCACCCATGGCCGGCCCAAATCAAATCACTAAAATTGACTTAGCGGTTTACAGTCTGAATTGCTGTATTTAATGCGACTCATTTGAGGTATACTGTATTGAATGCCTTTTGGCTGCCACCATTGTCTAAATACATGTAAGAGATTTTCAAACAGCTTTGCGATATGGCTCTTGTTTTCTTGCCATAAAATGTTTTCCCACAGAACAAAGGTTGCTCAATATCTTTCCCATCCCCATCAGACCGTGCTCAACAAACAGCTGTACATGTCCACACATCCAGGGTGGTGGACATGATGAATGTCTCAAATCCCAAGCGGAACATCTTTACAAGCAGTGCTATTTCATGGTTCTGCACTATTTAACTTAAGACCTGTGTAAAGTTGTTGATGTCTTTAGAGTATTGCCCCTGTTTGTCCATGTCATTTCAAATATACATGAATTTGAGGTAAGGTGTATAATAAAGTGAGGTAGTCTGGATTTGACGATTGGTAGTAGAGGGAGATATCTGTACATATTATGTCGGAATACAATACATGTAATGTCTGAGGACATGTAATCAAATCCTGCCTGTTCAGTGACACTGTTAGAAATGCTCAATTCCACTTTTACCCATTTGTCCAAATGCTGGTTGATATATAGTGGTGGTGTTTATTTAAAGGTACATTGTCCGATCGCAAATAGCCTTGTCTCGGACCCCCATATTTTACCGGAAGTAGTCAAAATTTTGGTATCAGAAGAAAGCTATTTTTCTCATTCTCTTAGGGCTAAAGGATGTTTGGTTTGGATGTTTTGAGCGAAAATATGTCCCATTTGGTCGACCATAATTTACAAAATCTTATTTTTAGCTCTCACTTCAAAAACTGGCTGAAATATCGGCGTGAAACTGTACAGATGGGGTTTTGGGGTAAAGGCCATTCTATCAAGATGGAAAAATTTATAGACTTAAAGGTGCAACAAGAGATTTCAAGTCATCTATATTTTCTGTGATATGCAGTGATATCATATAGATTAGACACTCAATAGATTCCTTACCTTTTATTTGGCCACCTAATTAGGTAACTTAAAATGAAAACAAAAGGCGATTTGTATGTTTATATTTCAATAGAAAACATAGGCTGAATTTCGTATTTGCTCCTATATAGGAAATTAGAAATCTCACAATCTTTGTACCAACCAAAGAAACAGTTCTCAGCTTAATCCTTTCAGATGGGGATATTTTTGATAGGGAGCTTTACACCAGTGCAAAAATCAGAATTTTCATATTTTTTAAGGGCACCTGTTATTTGAAATCTCTTGTTGCACCTTTAAATCGGGTCATCCCCAGCAAAAATAATTTCATTAAGATATTTGTGCCATGTTCTTTTTATTTTGTACAGTACACACTGCAGAGCATTTCCTGAAGACAGTGGACAGTGCGTGTGTTTTCCACAATGCCAGCTCAAGATTTGCCGATGCTTCCGCTTTGGACTAGTAAGAGAGGTCCTGAAAGGAACCTGCTACGGCACAATAAATAAATTGCTGCCTTAAATTATTTCTTCGAATTATTTGTACATTGCATCTCATACCAAAATCTAGCATTTGTAATTTTTTTCAAGTTTATTTGCATCATAGTCACTGTTACCAAACGACAAACTCCTCAAATTCCTTAGAACAGTTTTTGTGTCGCTGCCTTATTAAGGCAGAAAGACCCATAGGGATACTTTGTCCACTGTTGTTACAAGACGGCCGGTCAGCCGCTTGTTCTGTTTTTGAATGCGTTCTTTCTTCTTCTTTTTCTATCACACTTTAACTGCTTCTAGCTCAGTCATCGTCTGACGGATTGTGACTAGACTTGCATCAACTGACCGCTGACTTGGACCATTAATGTCATATGACATTGACACTGTTGACCTTTGACCTGGCCCTAGGCGTCAAATATGTGATTTTAATTGATCCAAATGATCTTCTTCTACAGATTACGCCGATCTTGACCAAAGTTCTTCACAGGAACACTGACCCTTGCCTCATGTAGGGTGGTTCAGGGATAAGGACTCAAAGGTCATTATGAACCCCTATAGTATCCAATACGTAGATCATGCATTACGTCGACTGCTAGACCGCGGACTGATATAGTTGGCGCGGTTTCTAGTCACCTAGTTATTCCGTAGTCCAAATAGTCGACAGATCGCTAAATGAGCTAGGGGTTTTTAAAGGAAGTACTTTGTATCCCACCATTTTTGCCTGAACTATTTAGCTCTGTCCTCTGACCTGCTTTGGATTGAGGTGAAACGCAAGAATATTGATCCTTGTAAAGTTGGTCAACACGTAAAATACATTTAAGGACATTTGTGGACATGTTGGTGAAGTTACAGGGGTCAAAGGTCAAGTCACCTCAAGGGGTATTAAGGGGATCACCATCCATTCCCAATAAATTCTTGTAAATTAGATCTGTTCCAGGTCTAGTGTATGTCTGTGTGTGTGAAGATAAGGGGTTTAACATGGCTTGTAATACCACAACTTTGATGCTGATTTAAACCAGAGGGATAATGGTGTCGGGGTGAATATCAGGTGCAACATGACATCCCCGTTTTTGTTGGTGATGAGGTCAAGGACATTCAATGGGCAAGTGGGTGTTGTGAGTGGTGATGTGTCAAGTTGATAAAGTAGCTTGAAAACATTTTGTACATTAACCTCATTTGAAAAGTTGAAGTGAAGATCAATTGCGAACCAAAAACTTGAGTTTATGGCGGTGTACATGCAATCCTCATTTGTTTATGATGGTCAAGGTCACTATCAAGGCAATGGTCATGTGAGGCCTATCATCCACTAACCCGACGGCAGGCGACACAAGCGGTCGAGGACCGATGTATTTTCTTTCAATATGAGAATTGATTTTGGGAAAATAGTCTCAAGATAGAGCAGCTTTAATCTAAAAGTGCCCCCAATTATAAACATCCACATTTTATTTGTGAATGATTAAGAATGATCAAATTGAACAAAGTATTGTGAAAACTGCAAATATTTCTTCCTAATAAAACTATTTAAGTCACCACACTTTCCTACAACATGCCTGAAGACACTCGTTTTTGTATGACCTATCCTTTTGAGGACTTCAAAGAAACTATGTAAAGCCAATCATGGAATAATCCCATTCTTAAACTTCCAAGGACTTTTGTTATACTGAAAATCCTTTGTTGAAGAGAATTTTCTGAGACGTTTGGCCACCTACCATCCAAAAACATACAGAAAGGATAGGAAAATCAATTGAATTTGGCCCTTAGCATGCGTGTTTTGGAAAGTATTTGATGCTCCTGCGGCACAACATGAGATTTTGATAACCACTTATCTTAAACCATACCCTAAAGCATAACTTTGAAATTCCTGATGTTGCTTGCAATAAAAGTAGATCCAAATTATTTCAATGACATGTTTGCAATCTTTCCTTATAATGCAACAATTGTAATAGGCCAGTCATAGGCCTCAATGTTTGTCATTGAACTTGAGCTAAACAGTATCTATTTATTAGCCTGTAATTCACGGGATCATTTTCTCATAAACAGATGAATATGAGTTAATAGCTACACCTGGGAAGTTGAATATGGATGCCCTGGAGATTGTAGCTTTCATGCATCTCTTTTATTACTTCAACGTCAGGTATCAGAAATCACATGCCGTAGATGATACAAGCTATTTCTACGCTGTATGCGTGAAGATTCGCAGATAGCATTATGATGTAAAATCTTGATGAAATAGATGTAATCAGGAGTGAAATAAGATTTCCCTCCCCTGTGGATGTTGTTCTTCGTGCATTATCTAGCTCGAACAATGGCTTGCAGTAACACGGGTTGGAGAAATCACAACAAGGATTATTGGTGTTGTACGTCAGTTGAGGTCATGAATCGGGATGAGTAGTGAAATAGATCCTAGGCCCAGAGATAGTGGAATATCGTTATCAGGGGAATGGGTGTTTGTGCACAAAGTGTGAATCGTAGATAATTATCTGAAGCATTAAACAGAGCTAGAATGTTTTTGTCGGATGCTGTCCAGTCAGAATAGATAACCTGTACAGTGTTATTCAGAAATATTTGAATCAGGCTCCCTTAAGACAGTTGTGTGATTTCTGAAAACAATTTGCTGGGGCTTCTCAGCAGGCCATCACTTGGGGTGTTACGGAAATGAGCATTCTCAGTTGGAGAAAAGAAGTGATAACTTGTTAAGTTTGTAAAGAAAAAGTTTTTTTTTTAAATTTTCATTTCAATCCAACAATGGATAACAATTATTTTAATTTGTTAAAGATTAGGTAACATAAATGTTAAGATTGATCATGTTATTTAAAAACAAATATGTTACAAATGTTGGATGAGGACACTACTAAACGTAGAGCTTGAAGATGTAGAGCTCTCTGAACTAAATATTCTTAATATCTAAGGCTACAATAGAAAACTAGACCTGGGGACAGATCTAATTTACAAGACTGCCGTATTGGGAATGGATAGTGATCCCCTTAATGACCCCTTGAGGTGACTTGACCTTTGACCCCTGTAACTTCACCAATATGTCACAAATGTCATTAAATGTATGTTTACGTGTTAACAACTTTACAAGGATCAATATTATTAGTTTCAACTCAATCCAAGCATTCAGAGGACAACTAAATATTTCAGCAAAAATGGTGGGATACAAAGTACTCTTTATAAAAACATAGCGCATTAGGCGATATCTTGTCGACTATTTGGACTAAGGAGTCACTCGGGTGAACTAGACAGCGCCACCTATATCAGTCCGCGGTCTAGCAGACGACGTAATGCATGATAGACTGTATTATACTATAGGGGTTCAGTATTGAAACTGGTCAATGTAGAATGGATTTTGAGGCCATTTCGCGTTGATACGGGTGGTTTTGTTCCTTCAATCAAACTCTGGATGTCTTTTGCACAGTAAAATTTAATTTTGGCTGACAATATTGCATTTTGAAGAACTGTGCGCAAATCCGCTAGGACATATAAAAATCACGATATGACCTCAAATGACCCCTTCCTGACCACTGACCTCAAATCTGTGAATATCCAATAGACACTGGTCATAGACGATGCATGGGCATGAGTGACGTCATCAATGCGCCCTCTTTGTAGGAGAAGAAGCATTTCTTAGGATTTTGACCTAATTGGCCACATTGACCTCTACGTGAACTTTGACCGGAAACTGTGTACAACCCATACAAAGCTCTGAACCCTTGTTCTGCTGACCGATTTTGGTTTGAATCGGACCAAGCGTTTTGACTCTGTGATCGTTTTAAAGCCGGTCTGAAGGTGATCAGAGGGAAACAGATATTACTAGTCATGCCTGAGCATGGACACCAAGGCTGCCTAAGTAGGAATGGTGACCCCTTATGTGCCCTTAAAGTGCCCTTTGAACCCCTGTAACTTGACCAAAGCACAATGTCATTAAATTTTTACGTGTTAACTACGTTATGAGGAAGTTATCATTGAGTTGTCAACTAAAAAAAAAAATTCCCCAAGAATGTCATGGTTGACCTTTGCAACCTCTATAACGTGAACCCCTGGGTCACGAATAGGGTCAATGTTATTGTTTCTGTATTTACGATATCACGAGGATTATTCCTGTCAAATTTCAGTTCACTCGGTGCTTGTTTGTAAATTTTGACCTTGAACTTTGACCTTTGGGGTCCGAGACTATCAATAGACCTCTTCTACTATTAATGTTAATTCACTGTAGTATAACAGGCTTAATCTGTCCTCTATAGGCTGAGATAAATCCAATTTGGGGTCTTTTTTTAAGCATTTTTTGGCAAAATTGACCTTTTGACTCCCTTAAATGTGAACCTTTGATCCCGGATAAAATAAACTCGTGTACACAACAAAAATCATTTTTTAAAATGCAAATAAAAAAAAAATCTACTATTCTTAGTTCTGGAGATCAAAAAATCTTGATTACTGACCTTAAAACCGAAAAGGACCTTAAATGACCTTTGACCTCCAAAATAAAATACCTTGCATACACCAGGTAACAAAAATTAATGCATATCTGCAAGTTAAGGTCACTGTACTATGTTAATGGGTTTTTGTGAGATAAAAAAATTTGAAAAATTTTGGAATATTTTTGGGTTTTGACCCGAAGTGACCCCTTAATTACCTTTGATCCTGAAACTGTGGACAAACCGAACCGAAGGACCCTGGCTGTAACAATACATGTGCTCTAATGAGTCACTCTGATACGTAATTTGTAAGGACAGCGATTTTTTTGATATTTTTTACACTTTTTGGCTTCAAACCAGAAATGACCCACTTAATGCTTACTGAATCTTTGACTCCTATCACCGGAAAACCCTATATGAAGCAAGGGTCAGTGGTCTCTTTGAACCAGTTGGTTGTATCGGCGTAATGCGGTAGAAGAAGAAATTTGTAACAAAAAATTACAATCTTGACGCCGGTGACCTTGCCACCTCTATAAGTGACCCATGGGTCAGGAATAGGGTCAACTGTAAATTTCTGTATTTACAATAATCCCGAGTGATTTATTCCTGTCAAATTCAGTTCAATCGGAGCTTGTTTGTAAATTGTGACCTTTGACCTTGAACTTTGACCTTGGGGTAGAGACGAATCATAGACTTTCTACTATTAATGTTACATCAGTGTAGTAATAAAGGGCTTTATCTGCGCTCTATAGGCTGAGATAAATCCAATTTGGTCTTATGGTTACATTTGTTGGCAAATTGACCTTTTGACCCCGTAATGACCTTGATCCTGCGGTATAAAAACCTGTGTACACAACAAAAGGATTGTTCCAATGCAAATTAAAAAATTCTTCTACGGTTAGTTCTGCAGATAAAATTCTTAAAAAATTATTGACCTTAAACCGGAAATGACCTAAATGGACCTTTGACCTCCAAAATAAAAATACCTTGCATACACCAGGTAACATGAATGCTATCTGCAGTTCAGGTTACCTGTACTATGTTGGGGTTTGAGCTAAAAAAATTTGAAATTTACGAATATTTTTGGGTTTTGACCGGAAGTGACCCCTTAATGACTGTGACCTGAAAACTGTGGACAACACGAAGACCCTGGCTAGAAACAATACATGTGCTCTAATGACCGTCACTCTGCTACGGTAATTCTGTAAGGACAGCAATTTTTTGAATATTTTCAACAATTTTTGGATTTCAAAGCGGAAATGACCCCTTAATGACGTTTGACTCCTTATCATTCCTAGCACTCTACAATGAAGCACGGGTCAAGGGGTTTCTCGGAACCAGTTGGTTGATTTATCGGCCGTAATGCGTGTGTAAGAAGAAGTTAATTTGAACAAAAAATTACAATTTGACGCATGTGGTCTGGTCAAAGGTCAGACAGGGGTCAATGTCATGTGTCATAAATGGGACGGGTCAGCGGTCATTTGATGTAAGTCTAGTCAGAATACGTCGAGCCATGACTGAGCTAGAGGCAATTGAAGTGTTGCCAGAAAGAAAGAAAGAAAGAACGCATCAGAAACAGAAAAAGAGGCCGTCTTGTAAATAGTAAAATAAGATGGGGTAAGGGGAATTTGCAGTATTATAAACTGTGGAATATTAGTGTTCAGAGGAAATATGTGGTCTGAAAATGCACTTTTGAATTATGTATTGCCAACCCCATGCAACCCAAGTCCAATTTTGTTAGATGAGATGCAACATAGGTGGGTTGCCTAGCTCCTTAGGCAGAGTCTCATCACAGAGATGCCATTTTGGAGAAAGAGTATTTCCTTTGAAATTCACTCAGCTATGAGGAGGTTTTGCCTGAGAAGTTAGGCGCTCACCCTCTTTAAATGCAGTGTTTGTGTCAGAAGTTTGGCATATACCAGAAGATGATGGCCAAGCCTCTTTCAATGTAGCAACTCCCCAAAATTAATCAAAACAGATTACAGTAATACAGACACAAACCACACGCTTTGATGTGGGTTGCTCATGGGTATGGTCCCCGTCCGTTATTCATACAAACAAATTTAGAGATAACCCTTATGGTGGAGTTGGTTCTTCAGCTCCAACGGTTTTAGAATGAAGAAATATTGCTTTATAACATATTCAAAAATCTTAACTTTTCTTGATTTTTTGGTTGCCACGTTGCCTAGCATATACTTAAATTGCAATCTCCCAACAATTGTCAAATTGCCCATTTAACATGATTTCATATGAACTGTCAAACTGTTTGCCAATGTTATAGGGTCCAACAGATCGCTGATTAATACACATCACTGTTTTGTTCTTCACTGTTTACAGTACATATAGAATTATTAATATTTAAAAAGATTCAAGAAACAAAAGGGGAAAAAATGCACCTACACAAATTGTGTGAACTTTACTTTTCTGTAAACATGAGAGAGAAAGAGTGTGAGTGGGTTGCGAGTGTTAATGTACGTGTGTGTTAATAAGCAATTGAAAAGTGAAAAAGTTGTCAGCAAACTTTAGAATAGAAGCTTTTAGTGCAGTCTCATAATTGGAATCCAGCTAAGCGTCTGAGTAAAATAACATTTCTCAGTAAACAGGAGTTGTTTTTAACAACTCATGCAGAAAGTGGCACGACAGAGTGAATGCGTATCCTTGGCTTTCAAAATAGACACAGTCACAACAGATTTGATGAAAATTGCCGACACCGTGTCTTTTATATAACCAAGATTAACTGAACGTGGATACAGCTAGATGTCCCTGACATTTCCGAAACTTTACCTCAGAGGGTAGTGATAATATTACTTAGACGTTCCTCGGAGATTGAAGAAAGAGCGACAAAGGTATGAAATCTGGTTCCTCAAATTGAATTGTGCTTTGATGTATTGCTCCTCGTGTGAATGAAGAGGGTAATGACTTCAAAGTCACTGTCAGACTGCGTATCTGACAGTTGAAGTGATGGAGCAGTGGAAAGATCAACAGTGATATAGATGAAGCTCAACACATGTTGTTAAGTTGTCTTATAAGGACTTGAGGCAGTGTGATATGTATATGGTGATCTATTTGGGTTCACAAAACTAAATCCTTTATGTAGTAAAAGACAGCCTATTTACTACCATTTTCTTAACTATGAAGTGACCGGTTAATCAACCCTCATTGTATTTGAAGTTCATCATTTCATGCACACACAAGAATCACAGGGCTTGACCAGTAAACTTTTGAGAAAATGCATGGCTGCCCGATGGGCATGAGGTATAGCGCCCTCATAAGTTAGTAACTATTTCCTAGTCAGATAGTCCCTGCATGAAAACGTACAGAAGTCTTATAAAAATAGCAAGCAGTGTTTTTGTTTGGCCAGTCTCCAAATTACCTCAGGTTTATGATTTACACATATTAGCTCATGGTTTCAGCCAAACACACAACTTTTGGTAACTTTTCTGATTACTCAATTCAGACAGCCAGATTTCAACAGGCAAATTTGGTCTGACGTCAGCTGTTAGATGCATTATTTAGTGGTGAGGACCCCCATCTGTCTGCATGTCCATTGATCTGTCCAACAGTCCTCACCACTTGACCAAAAGATCAACAGAGTTGCTAAATATGTTTATTTAAAGGTGCTTGTTCTGATTTATGTGTATTGTGTTCTCTACTTGATATCAGAGCCTGGCACTTGCACATACACCCCATCAAGTACCGTGAGAAACAAACTTGCGGTTTTGATGGTATATGCAATAATGCATGTTAAAAAGACCTATTCAATACTGTGCTAATATTGATGGTTAACCACTAAAACGGTGTTTTTTTGTTTATATCTTGGGAATGAAATGGACGACAATGAGAAAAATATGGCCTTTCATCTGATATCAAAATCGATACTACTTCCGGGTAAATCAGGGGGGTCCCAAAGACGATTGGAACACGCACCTTTAATTCAATCATGATAGCTCATAGAATAAACAGAAAAATTCCTCATCAAAGTGGTTTAATGGCTTTAAAGGTGCAACGAGAGATTTCACATATGAGGTGTCCCTAAAAAAATTGAAAATCCTAATTTTTGCTCCAATGTAAACCTTTCCACCAGAAATATCCCTATCTCAAAGGATATAAAGCTGATAATTATTCCTTTGGTACAAACAGGGCTGGAAATAATGCCAAATTTCCTGGGAACACAATCAAAATTTCCCTCCAAGATTGCAAATTTTCCCTTCAATTTTTTATGTATTTTCTTTATTTACATGACAAAAATTTCCCTCCAAATAGGAAGATTCACAGGAACCAGGTTCCCAGTTCCCACACTTTTTCCAGGCTTGGGTACAAAAATTGTAAAGTCTCTAATTTCGTATAGGAGAAAATAAGAAATTCAGCATATGTTTTATATTGTAAAATGAGCAACTCAGAATCACTTTTTTTTCACTTTAAATACATTTCTATACCCAAATGCAAGGTAAGAAATCTATTGCGTATCTAATCTACATGAAATCACTACATATGGTTTAATATATAGACGCATTGAAATCTCTCGATGCACCTTCAATATTCAAAAGAAAATTTCTTTTGCAATAGCAATATAAATCAGGATGCCTGATCATATTTAGCCCGGCTGTACTGGGAAAAGTATATTTTTCATCAAGTGTTTTGTCAATATTCTGGCTTTTGGGGTCTTTAAAGTGAAAGTGAAGACAAGTATGAGGCTAGATCAAAGATTTCTTTCTTTCATATTTCTTCAGAAGTCCCACATCATTGCTTTAACATTTATTTGGGTCAGAGGACTAAAATAGTGGGTTTCACCTGAACGTGCTGCCATTTTCAGGCCAGACAGAAACGAGAGCTGACCTACATATTTGACTTCTTTTAATCCTGAAATTTTGTCAGGCAAATAACAGCGTACATCCTCTATTTAGGGGTGGATTTGTTTGATAAAACACTACTAACTACTGATGCTTTTGCACAGTTTTGAAGTTTAATATATTGTATGCTGAAGGTAATTTTGCAGTATTTAGGTAAGTTATGTGTCTGGCCCTATGGTGTAGTAGCATTTTGAGACTTACGTGACTTCTATGTTCATATCATATTCACTACTACTGATTAGGCAAACAAAAAGTGTCTCAGAAGAAATGTGAAAAAAATCGCAAAGTGAAATGCTTTTTTTTTTTCAGAAAAATGCCAATGCGAAATGTGTGATTTTTTAAAATTGCATTTTTGACCCACTGCTTTCATTTTTCCGGCTGCTTCTTGGCCAAATTGTCATTTTTTGCGGTCAAAGACCAATTTTAAACAAAATGCAAACTGTTTTTTTTTCTTGGCCTTACATAGGCAGCTTCTTCAAATTGTTGTGGGCACTACATATTTTTGAAATGTTGTTATATGGAGAGACAACTTTTCAGAGTATCATCAGAAGTCAAAGGTCAAATTGAGGTCATCTGCATATTTTGACATGAGGCTAACCTTAACTTTTAAGCTTCGAATTTCTGTGGTACCGTCGGGTACCCATGCTCGTTTCTAGGAAATTGAAAACACCCCCTTTTCGCATTTGCTGGTTAAAAAAGCACACCTTTTTTGTGCGAAATCAAGAATTTTTGATGCTTTAATATATCACTTTTTTGCGAAATCATGATGATTTCTAATTTACGACCCTTTTCAAAAACAAAACACAAAATATGGTAAATACAGTCACTAATAAAAAAATGATGTATGACGACGCAATAGGTGCATGTGAATCACAGACAAACAATAAAACCTTAGGCTGTTGATATGATATTTCTGCGACCACCCCACTATTTCGCGAACTTTCCAAATGAAAAGTACCCTTTTTGTGATTTCGCAAAAAATAAAATTCACGAAATTTATTGTGGAAAAGAACCTTTTTTCACGATCCTACAAACGCACATGGGTACCCAACAGTAAGAGGAGCGACGGTACTGGGAGCATTCTTCAGTTTGAGTCTGTAGTCATCTAAGGGTCAGAATGAAGTTTAATTTGAAATATACTCTAACAACATAGATCATGTTATATTTATGACCATGTTAGAAAAGGAGTAAATTAATCTTGTAGGTAATGGGTCAAGTATTCCGAGCCATGCACAACCATGCACAACTGACCGAAATGGGGAAAAAAGTACAGTACAATACAAACTAAACTAAAAAAAAAGAGTTGAACTTTGTAAGATTTCTAGACTGCTTCACAGCTCCCACTCTATATGTGCATCATTTGATAAAATTCCTCAAGACCACAACAAAAAACCAACTTGAATTATGCCATCTTCCTTCAAATCGACGCATCCGTCGGTTCAAGTGGCCTACCGTGCGCAGGGTGTTACTAATATAGGAATGCGTCCAACTGGCATATATTGACTCAAGGAGAGCTGCCCATGATTGTTTCTTGATTCTGGCACTTGTTTTGACAGTTTCCTAGAATAGGCGACATTTGAGATATAGTAAAATATTGCAAGTTAAGAGAAGTAAATGTTTGAAATCATTTACAACACCCACTGCATTTAACTTTTCCAGTTATGTTGACCTAGTTTGGTTAAGACAAGGTAGCTGTGCTGGAGTGTGATAAAATGTGTTTGTAATAATTATAAAACACATTTGCTTGATAGAAATAAGAGAGTAAACAGGAGAAGAAAACATCAGTGTATGATAAGCTTGAGATGGCTTCCCAGTTGACCACTCGAATAAATTAGGGAGTGATTATGGAAGCAACTGTGGGATGGAGGTTTCGGCAGGCAACGCTGCACGTGGGCGGTGGGGATGCCACAAGGTAGTTCGTAGATGGATTGATTGAATGGATATGGGTAATCAGGAAAACCGTGGTGGGAAATATCACTTGGTGACTCAGTGGAGTAACTGGGAAGGCTGTGTCCTGGGTGTAATCAAACGGATTGAGTTCGGATTGACGGGTGGGAAGAGGGGAAGAGAGAGAGAGACTGACTCTGATGTTTTGATGGGAGCCTTATTAATTATATTGGCTATTTTCGGGGGAATCCATATTTTACCTGTTGTATGTTATGTCACCAAATTTTACCCAGGGTAAAAATTCACCATGCAGTTGATGCCTAGCATGGTATTCAATACAATATTGGTTTACTAATTCCTACATGTTTTCGAAACAATGTCACTTTATAGATAAAAAAAAATGATTTGTAATTGTGTTATTAATAGTTTATTTTGATAGCCTTTCACTCAGCATTACATTTAATTAAGTATAATGTATGCTGATGATACATCATTGCTTTTCCATTCATCATGTTCATCTGATCCTGTTTTGCTTCAAAAGAACAATTTTTCCTTTTGCTCTTTAATCTCGATGATTCCAATGACTTATGATAATTGTTATTGGAAGAGCTAGTCATTTCAAGTATTAAGGCATTTTTATAGCAATATGCCTAGGCATCATATTGTTTTGTTTCTTGAAGTGCATCCAAAAGTGTTATTCCTTGTGTTAAATCCATCTACCTCAAAGTTTTCTTGAAATTTTAGCTGAAGCTCTTCTTTTGCCTCAGTTTGATTATTGTAATCTAATCTGCTCACACAGGGTCTGAGCTCAGGTCAATGCCACAAAGTCTCCAAATATACTTCCTCGTATCAGCCAACATTACAACTTCTGTCGCTGATAGGATGGACTCTTCACTGGTTTAAGCTCAACAACCGATGGGCAAATTAGATTATTCTCACTTTTCTTTTTAAATGTTTGAAAGGAAACACTCCCAATAATCTGTCTTTCAAATTCTGCTTCCCCTATTCTGCTCATTCCTATCACGCAAGGCGTCAAATTTCTAATACATTAGTCATTCCATATTCTATTCCTAAAGCTTTTGAGTGTACTTTTTTCAACAGAACTGTTCTTTTGTAGCACAACCTTATAACATTCAATTGTTTACATTAACCAGTGTAAAGTGATGCTTTAATCATTATTTTATGGGTTTACACCACTAAATTTTACATCTAGCAGTAACGTCAGGACAAATTTGCCTGTTGATCAGGCTGGTCGGTCAGGTGTAGTCAGCTAAAGACGACTCAAAGTTTTGTCCACCAACGACGACATGATTGCCGCAGGTGTCTTTGCGCAAATAGGCATACCTCTGTGCAAGCATAATGTGTCAATCAAAATATACACAGCCGTTTTCTTGCTCGCGTGGTAACCTATACAACAGGTACACCGTGTCTACCATGGCAGCTACTGCTCAGTACACACTGGACTAATTGCGAGGCAGTAGCTGCAAGACAAGGCTTGCAAATTTAAGTACACAGTTATTAGGTATACAGTGACGTGTCTACTCTACATTACCTATCCCAATAGCCTATCCTGTAGTTGTCCCCTTGGTGGAAGAAGGGTGGATATAATGTAGACAGTACCAGAGTAGACATGCAGCTACCACGCGGTTGCTAGGACGCCATTTTTGATAGTGGATGAAATGAGGGCGCTATACACTTGTTCTCTATTTAGCATTTATGTTATCGTTTTTGTGTCGCCTGCCCTAAGGCAGGAAGACACATAGCCCCACTTTGTCCACTGTTGTTGTCTGTTGTTGTCTGTTGTTGTCTGTTGATGTCTGTTGTTGTCTGTTGTTAAAAAGGGTTAACATTTGCCTGTAATATCCTCATATGGATTTAAACCAAACTTGGGTCACAGTTGCGACATGGCTTCCCCCACTTTATGATGAGGTCAAAGGTCACATGTCAAGGTCAAAGGTCACATGTCAAGGTCAAAGGTCATGTAAAGTCAAGTTGTAAAATAGGCTGAAAATGTAAAATTGACCTCATTTGAAAAGTTGAAGTTCAATTGGAACCAAACTTGAATCATAGGTGCAACATGGGATCCCTCATTTGTTAATAAGGTCAAAGGTCGCATACCAAGGTCAAAGATCATGTGAGGTCAAGTTGTAAAATAGGCTGAAAATGTAAAATTGACCTCATTTGAAAAGTTGAAGTTCAATTGGAACCAAACTTGAATCATAGGTGCAACTGGGATCCCTCATTTGTTGATGAGGTCAAGGTCACATATCAAAGTCAAAGGTCATGTTAGCCTACATTCCATACCGCGACGGCCAGGCGACACAAGCGGTCCGAGGACCGATTTATTTTTTAGAAAATCATTACGAAATTCAACACTGGGCATCTCAAAAAACAACATACATGCCGCACATTTTAGAACATGCAAGTTTATGCCAAAAATATTTAACCCTCGTCTACCTGAAGCCATTTTTTGTAACCAAACTCCCGAAGACCACCCCCCCTGTGATTTTTGTTA
Organism: Ophioderma brevispina; assembly: GCA_023653785.1. Classification (NCBI taxonomy): domain Eukaryota; kingdom Metazoa; phylum Echinodermata; class Ophiuroidea; order Amphilepidida; family Ophiodermatidae; genus Ophioderma; species Ophioderma brevispina. Next base: position 39,421 of record JAMKCH010064704.1, read on the forward strand.
CGGAACACCCTATTTCTGTAAATTTGGTACCAAAGGATCGCTTAGAGTTTCTTCTTCTTTTCCATTGGTACCAAAATAAGTACTACCTCCCATTTATGACGTCACCATGACGTCATATGTTGAGGAAAGTACGAAAATCCTGAAATAGGGTGGAAAATTCATATTTCGCAATTTTAGCGCTCCAAACACCCTATTTAGCTCTAAAATGATGTCATTATATAAACCTAGTCTTTTCCCATCAGTAAGTCAAACCCGAATGAAATCTGATTTTCCTAACTTTATTGGCGAAAAATTGTATTTTTCACTGTGTGTGTCTATGGAAATGGCATTTTTTGCTGACTGCGAACTTTATGACGGCCATTGTGACGTATGCTAGGCTGTTGGTACTCATTTTGGTATCACTGGAAAGAGGATGACCATAGCTATCTATTGGGTACCAAATCAAGTGTCCCTGTGATATTCCTGTGTTGTGTAGGCATGGTTTGGTACTTCTCTTCCGGAGTGGGTGTTCCCACCCCCCCCCCCCATCGATCAATTTGGGGTCACCCCCGTGTATCTTACCTGTACCCGGGGATGTTTTTATTTTTGGATTAAAAGGAGTCGGAACATGTCAATTGACAATTACATTAATAATTTGGCACCAAAAAGGGTGTTTTTAGCAAGCCGGGAAACAACCTGAAGGGGCCTGGTTCCCCACCCCCCCCCCCCCCTTCGGTGAACGAGGGTTTAAAAAACAAAATTGGCCATGAGAAATACCGCGCGAGCTGAGATCCAGTTGTAACCACGTAGCTACTCCGGGATGGCACACACATCTGCTGTGTGTACACTATCCATATTCGGCAAAATACATGGAATCCTGCCCCGAGTGTACGTCTTAATCCGTGTGGTAGCTGCAGGGTAACTACCAAAAGAAATTGGCCGTGTAGATGATCTGACCTATGAAATGTTCACATGTTGACATTCGGGCCCTCCGTGTTGTTTCTATAACAGACCGCATAAAATTCTGGTCATAAATACTTGCAGTACCTTTCCTGATCTAACTCGGTCCACTAACAGCTGTTAACTGGTTAGCATTAATAAGTAGTGCTTAAGAAGAATGTTGGTATTATTTGTGTTTAGGAGATGGACCTATATGCATGTATACTAGCCGAATGCTATGACAAAACGAAACTCAATTCAATGCACGCTAGACAAGTAAATGAATACAACCCGAGAGATTAGCAAATATTAAATACAGAGTGAACCAATAAACTTTACCCAATGAAAGTGATTTTTCCACTTTGTTTTAATATTGTGGATTTTATTTTATCTCATAACGAATGGGTAACTTTAGCACTTGGCTGAAAACAAATTTTATTTTGGTTGAATGGTTCCAAGATATGGTCCCCTGAACAATAAGTCAGCAAAACAGAACTTGTCCACGGAGCAGCATTTTTCTAAGGCAGCGACGTTCTACCCCTGCCTGACACCTAGACAGAAACTGGTATTTTATTACCACAACTGCATGCTATGATTAGATTTGAAAAGCCCGCTTGCCAAAAATGAATGTGTACTACCATTCAATCATGAAATACCCATGAAACGATGCTCTGTGGACAAGTCCTGTTTTGCTAACTTATTGTTCAGTGGACCATATCTTGAGAACCACTTCTTAACCAAAAATGACATTTTTTCAGACAAGATGCTCAATTACGCATTTATGATAAAATAAAATCCACAGATATCAAATTTAAAAAAAAAGTGGAAAATATTACTTTCATTTTATAATAATAATAAGAGACTTATAAAAGGCGCACAAATTACACGCAGTTGCGGCCTCTAGGGCCCAAATGACATGTAAATACATAAAAAAATACTGTCATATACAAAAGAAGATAGGAATAAAATTACCAAATTAGTTTACGCATTCATGTCAGATTACCATAGCAGTAAGTACAAGACAAAAATAGATATTAAAAAGAGGGACCACACCCCCCATTAATTAAAAACAGTTAAAAATCAGTACTGAGATAGACCCCGGAGTGACTGAAGATTTAAAAAGAAAAGAACTCAACTGCAGAAACGGCTGATGAGAGAGCGCAAAACCGTAAAGAGTCACTCCAAGGTCTTCAGAAATATTGCAATAAATTTAAACACCAAACGACATTATAAATATGAAGGAGGCATTGATATATGCAATGATTAGAGATGACGGACAAAGTCAGCATCCATAATACTCTTGAAAAGGTAGCTCTTGACAGCTGTTTTGAATTGTCCAATGGAAGTATGCTTCTGATGTCACCAGGCAGGCTGTTCCACAACGTAGGTGCAGCAGCAGCGAACGCCCTTTCTCCATAAGACACTGTCCGAGGAATTACCGGTTGGTATTCAAGCAAGTTCTTTGATGCAGGAATTTCGAAGGGGACGGACAGGAACATACCATTTGACAAGATGTTTCAGATAGAGTGGGCTGAGGTCATGCAAACATTTGAAAACCAGCAGCAGTATCTTATACTGGATACGTTGGCAGACTGGCAGCCAATGCAGCTGGAAGAGAACAGGTGTTATGTGACAACGGCGCCGTCATGTGAACCCAAGAAGTGCTTGCCGCGTTTTGGAGTCTCTGAAGGCGTTGGATTTGCTTTTCGGGCAGACCATTGAGCAGGCTGTTGCAAGAGTCAATGCGGGAAGTTACGAATGCATGAAACAACTTCTCGGTGGATGCAGCATCCAAAAATCTTCTAATCTTACCAAGCTTGAATATGCATGCCCAGCCAGAGAGTGGATATGAGAGATGTGGGAATCCATTGCAAGATGCTGTCGGAATATCACACCCAAGTTACGAGCCTCTGTGCACAAGTTCACCACAGAGTTGCCAATTGTCATAGACTGAAGACCGGAATTGGTTCTAAACGGGAGGTTATGTGCAGCACCTCAGTTTTCTCATCGTTGAACTGAAGTTTATTTGCAACAGCCCAGGTTTTAATATCTGTGCACACAAAGTTCAATGCGGCGCACGGCAGAATCTCTTCAGATGGATGGAAGAGCGTTTAAATCTGGGTATCGTCCGCGTACATTAGGTGGTCAATGTTATGCTTCATGATAATGTCACTTAGGGGGTAAATTTTGTATTGGGTCAGAATCCAAGTTTCTATATATTATTTAATTAGAGAATAAAAGATAGGATTTGTTGTTTTGCCTATCTAATATCGTGTCATATGGATGGGCAGTCCAATATTTGAGTAGTGGATGCCGGCGCAGCGGTATCCACTACAATAAAAATATTGGACTGCCCATCCAATATGACACGATATTAGATAGGCAAAACAACAAATCCTATCTTTTATTCTCATTCTTATTTAGTTTTTGTTTGTTTTAATCACCGAAAAATAGTGTCTTTCAATAATATTAGTTTAAAACAAAAATATTCACCCGCTGTAAAAAATGAACTAACCCGTGTACTTGCTCTGTGCACTGCGTAACCATTTACACGCGCGTGTAAAACACTGCGCGCGCGACGCACTATCTTCATATCGTCTCATATAAGATAGGCAACAACCAATGATATTGCGTGTTTGCTTACTAACCCCGCCCCACTGAATAAGAAATTGAAACAAAAGTTAGAGCAAAAAGTGATAGATATTATCTATAGGTGTTAGGTCCAAAAGTGTCCTACGCTTTCCTTGTGGATATCAACACTATCTTGTGCTACATCTTCCCTTGATGTCAATAGATTTGAATTAAAGAAGAACAAAAACCTGAATATTCGATCAGCACATGTTTATATACATGCATGACCGTTCAAATAAAAGTAATTTCAGCCTCTCAAACCTTTCCCTCTAAAAATAAAAGTATTAATGCGTGTGTCAGGGGTGTATCCATTTTGACCTTTTGAGACGTAGCCCGGGCCCACCAAAGAGGCCTGTGACACAGTCAAACAGGTGTCCTACATATGTAAACATCAAAACATGTCTTTGTGATGGCAAATTGCGGATATTCCAAACATTCCATGTGTATTTAAAAGGCATACATCAGATGTTATATAGAGATGTATGCATTTGCTCAAGCTCATTTGGCTAATAAGTGGATTTATTGTCTTTGAGATTCCCAGTGCACGTAGTAGTTCTACACTGTGTATTAGCAAAAAAAAAAATGACTGAAAACATATTTCTGCCATTGATTGGACCATTCACTTTTCACGGGAAGTAGAGGATTTTCTATTTGACCCATTTATAATCTGATTACATACTCGTCCACGCAGGACATTGCATTGTGCATTAATAATGATTTTCTGCCAATGAAATGCATGTGGAATGTTTTGAATTGTCGGCATTCATCACTAAGAATAGATGTTGTGTTAACATGTGATTCAATATAGGACACCAGCATGGTCGCTTTGCCGGCACTCTTTGGGGGGCCCAAGCCTACGTATTCCAAGTCAAAATGTATTCACCTATGAAAACCTAATTAATACTTTTAATTTTGAGACGGCAGGGTTTGAGGAGATAGAAATTACTCCTATATGGAGTATTATAGGTGTATATAAAAACTAAGCTTGTCACTAGTTTAGTTCCCCTTTAAGTCTACTAGATACTAGCTGTGAAAATGAATGTAAACTTTGATGTCTGGCTATAAGTAGGGATGAATTCCATTATTTTTTATTTGAGTATGAAATATTCATAGAAGGCCGAATTTGTTTTGTCTTGTCATTATTAGAATAATTCCCATATTTGTTGACTCTGTATCAATTTTCCTTTCTGCAATGCTGCAAAGAAATGATTGTATAATCCAGACATAAAATGTTATAAATCATTCAGAAGTCTACAATTGATCGTTAAGTGTTTCTTTAACTGTGAAAACTTTGTGTGGTGATCAAAGGTGTCGAGAGTGATGTGTCCTGTCACATTATAAGGCCAAGGTAGATTTTTCATAACAGATTGTTTTGCTCATGCAAGATTGAGTCTAGATCAATCACTTTTTTCAGCACTGCTTATACTCGATGTGCAAGTCATAATGCAGGCATTACATTTTCACATTAAATCATGATTCTGACTGTTTATTTGGCTTTCTTTACATGCTTTTAATAGGTCCTATGTTAAAGGGTCATGGCTTCGATCGCTAATATCCTCGTCCCCAGAAGCCCCAGATTTTAATGGAAGTGGTCAATATTTTGGTATCAGAAGAAAGCTACATATTTTTCTCATTTACCCTGTTTGAAAATCTTGGGGCCAAAGAATGTTGGTTTTGAAATTATGAGCGAAAAGGTGCCCTGTTTTGGTCGACCAATATTAATTTTACACAGTACTCAATGGGGCTTACACAGGGGCTTTTACAAAATCAAGTTTTTAGCTCTCACATCAAAACGGATTGAAATATCGGCACGAAAACTTTACAGATGGGGTTTTGGGGTGAAGGACCAATCTATCAAAATGAAACTTCATATTTTTAAATTGGGTCAATCACCTTTAATTTTGTATGATTTGTGTTTAAAAATTGCAAATGCAGCAATGTTTTTTTTAACCATATTGGCATCTTGGTTTGTTTTCAACCCAGAGTTCCTTGTGCGTTACCCTAAACATCCTGACACCTGATAAAATGCAACCTATGGACAAAAATACTGCATATGAGTGCTGATTAACTGCTTATTACCTCCGTAGAAACATGCCGTGTGATGTAGAGAGGGATCATAGAGAGGGATCATGATTGTACGGAAAATTGTGGGTGATAAATACCGGGTGATGCTTTATGCTCAGTAGAACGCGCTGAATGGCATAAGGTGATTAAAGGTGCAACAAAAGATTTCATGTATGAGGTGTCCAAAAAAATTGAAATTGAAATTTTTTTTTTTTTTGCCCTGATGTAAAGTTTTCCATCAAAATCCCCATCTGAAAGGATTATAGCTGAAAAAATGTTTTTTTGTACAAAAATTGTGTTCTAATTCGTATAGTCGCAAATACAAATTCGCCTATTTTAATAATTGAAATATAAGCAATTCAAAATCACCTTGTTTTTCTATCTTTTAAGACATGTCCCTAAAATAGCCACATACAAGTAGAAATCTGTGTGAGATCTATTCTATGAAATTACTCGATGGCGCAATATTTGATTTGGGTGCCTCAAACTCTCTTTTTCCACCTTTAAGTGAGGCATTTCCCCAGATTTTGGCATTGTCCGGACCTCATTCGGTGGGTCTCCAGTGATACTCAAACAGGAATTCAGCCTTGGTTGGCAGGATAGGAGATTAACCTAACACAGCAAAGACTGCTGAAACTCACTGAGCTCAGATGAAAAAGCACTTAAGTCCAAAAAGATTCAATGACGTCATCTAGCAGACTCCATATATGGGCACAAAGTTGCTGTTCGGCCGACAACACCCTTGTGGCTTGCCATCCCTGGTCATGGAACACCTGGGACCCTGGTGCACCTCTGGGTTTGGAATCCGCACCCAAGAATGTTCCATCATCTTTTTCTTCTATCCCTTTACCCCTTCCCTTCCTCCCAGGAGGTAGGCGAGAAACGGAAGCTGATTGTAAGGATTATTGACCTTCCTGTGTATAGTTTTGTTCCGAAGCTTGATGGAATATTTTGGCACCATTGAAACTGAGCTAAAGTAAATCAATCTATTCCCAAAATGTAATCTAGGTGTTTTTTCAACACAACAAATGTCAGTTATTTTGGACTAGCCAATGCATATATTCGTGCACATGAAATTCCCACTCCTAGGACCAACCACAGTCCAACACATAGAATGAAGTCTGGCCTTTGAAGTAAAGAAAGAAATAACATGGGGGGGGGGGGGAGGGGGGGGGACTGTCACAACCCCTCTCCACAAAATTATTCACTATTTTTGTAACTTGGAAATTCACATTGAAACGTCAAATTAGAATTTATCAATTATATTTCCCCTCTTATTGCTCTTATCTTAGAAATGGTTGGTTTGATCTATTAAAGGTGCTTGTTCCGCTCACCTGCTTGGACCCCCTATTTACCCTAAGTAGTATAAATTTATCAGATTAAAATCAGATGAAAGGCCATCTTTTTCTCATTATCGTCCTGAAATTTTAGCTTCCAAGTCCACTCAATTGCAAAGATATAGCAAAAAACTGCCGTTTTAATGGTTACCATCAAAATTACACAGTTAATATGGCCCTTTTTATGTGCATTATCGCTAATATTATCAAAACCGCAAGTTCGTTTCCACGATACTTGATAGTAAGGGTATCAAGTGCCAGGCTTTCAGATCAAATAAGAACACGATACACATAAATCGGAACACCCACCTTTAATAGCATATTGTTATATGAGTGCAAAAAGGTCCCTATTTGCCATCTGACTTCTGCATTTTAATTTGACCATCGCAATTTGGGCCACTTTGAGTGACATTACACCATTTCCACACATTGCAATGTGTACAGAGGTGACGACACTAAATAGAAAGGTGCTTAGAGGTGTATTTTGTGTTTCCATCACCTTCTATTTTTTTATTGTTCACTAATATTCGTGAGAAAAGTTTGAGTTTTTGCGTGAATCTTCTTCTTTTGGCGTTTTGGTTATAGCAATTGCTTGTTCTTTATGGTCCCATAGGCCCAGTGCTTTAATTTCCGGTCCATACTTGCATGTCTCTTTCATTGCTTGATTGTAACATCTTTGTAAATGCATCAGTACATTAGGTCGTGTTATAACTTAAGCAGGCCTGTGTCTTAACTTCTTACAAGATAGCTCAAATCAGGTTTTTAGCTCGACTCCAGTGTATGCTCATCCTGGATGCGTATAATGCGTGCTTTCGAGCCCTGTGAGATTAAGCTATCTTGTATTATTTTCCCTGGACAAGAAATACCCGCGTGGTTTCCCGATTTACCCATGCGATATTGGGGGAGCTTTGTCCCGGCTGGCGATTGTTATCTCGATTTATGTTGATATAAGGGAAAGCGCTGATCCCGATCTGCTGCTCCCTTGAAATGATGCCAATGGTTTTATGGTAGGTTTGGGGCCACAGTGATCAGCGGCCAGAGGCAATAGCATAAGGCGATATAAATCTCTGCTATTATTATAATCTCTGCTATTATAACTTCAAAACACAGTGCACTTAGAATTGTCCCATTTAGTAACTAAATGCTTAGATGCATCCCTGGGAAAAGTGGGGAATTTGGTGATGACATTCCCCAGTAATGTTGATTATTGGGATGGGAAATTTTGTCTTTTAAATAAAGAACTTGCTTAAGAATTAAGGGAAATTTTTGTAATCTTGGAGGGAAATTTGGATTATATTCCCAGGAAATTTGCCTTTTTCCATCCCTCTTAATAATGAGCACCCTGTGAAAACCCCCCAATTCAGAATATCACAGTCGCACAGCTTTACAGTTCCCACCAAGCTGTGGTCTCAATGTAGAAAATGAAATTTTCTTTTGTTGCACCAATTAATAAAAAATCAACGTCTGTTTCTTGCTGTATATACGGATAGAAGACTCTGCATGCAGGCACAGAAATAGGATTTCACCACTTTTTTCTGAACATGGAATTGCCAATTGCCCCCGGGGATTTTAGCGTTGTCGCTGATGAACAAGGTAATAAATTAAATGCCCCCACCAAAACAGGTTAACAAGATGATTCAACAACTTGTACAGGAATGTCAAACGAGTGTTTCTGCTAAAAAACCCGACAACGATCATGTTGGTGATCTGATAGAAGGGACATGAATCCTAGCTCTTCTGTGAAAAAATGTAATTGGATTTGAGTTTTGATTCAAATATACTTTGCCAATGTGAAAAGGTCAAAATATAACCATATCTTTTTGCAGTTATCTGATGAAGTGTGGGCTTACAGTTTGTAATCAGTGAATGGGAAGAGGGGAAATCGAGAGAGGCCAGAGAGTGAAAATGAAAAGCCTGCGGGCAAGAATGTACTCTGTACTGAATTAAAGATATACCTTATAACTTTAAGTGTGTTCAAAATGTCAGTGATCAGTGTAATTGTCCTACATAGATTTTTTTTATCACGATTGTGTCATTTCAGCATAAAAGGATTACCCCTTCTAGTGATGAACATCTTTTAAGATGCGCTCTGTGAATATCCAATGCCATAAGTGATGTCAAAGAAAGATGATTTTGTTGTAGAGGTTTAGGGCTTGAGACAGGAGGTTAATGACTATTTGGTGGTTAACTGACTGAATTGCAGGTTAAATGACTGGAATTGCAGGTTAAATGACTGGAATTGCAGGTTAAATGACTGGAATTGTATGTTAAATGACTGGAATTGTATGTTAAATGACTGGAATTGCAGGTTAAATGACTGGAATTGCAGGTTAAATGACTGGAATTGCAGGTTAAATGACTGGAATTGCAGGTTAAATGACTGGAATTGCAGGTTAAATGACTGGAATTGCAGGTTAAATGACTGGAATTGCAGGTTAAATGACTGGAATTATATGACTGAATATTGAGGTTAATGACTGAATATTGAGGTTAATGACTGAATATTGAGGTTAATGACTGAATATTGAGGTTAATGACTGAATATTGAGGTTAATGACTGAATATTGAGGTTAATGACTGAATATTGAGGTTAATGACTGAATATTGAGGTTAATGACTGAATATTGAGGTTAATGACTGAATATTGAGGTTAATGACTGAATATTGAGGTTAATGACTGAATATTGAGGTTAATGACTGAATATTGAGGTTAATGACTGAATATTGAGGTTAATGACTGAATATTGAGGTTAATGACTGAATATTGAGGTTAATGACTGAATATTGAGGTTAATGACTGAATATTGAGGTTAATGACTGAATATTGAGGTTAATGACTGAATATTGAGGTTAATGACTGAATATTGAGGTTAATGACTGAATATTGAGGTTAATGACTGAATATTGAGGTTAATGACTGAATATTGAGGTTAATGACTGAATATTGAGGTTAATGACTGAATATTGAGGTTAATGACTGAATATTGAGGTTAATGACTGAATATTGAGGTTAATGACTGAATATTGAGGTTAATGACTGAATATTGAGGTTAATGACTGAATATTGAGGTTAATGACTGAATATTGAGGTTAATGACTGAATATTGAGGTTAATGACTGAATATTGAGGTTAATGACTGAATATTGAGGTTAATGACTGAATATTGAGGTTAATGACTGAATATTGAGGTTAATGACTGAATATTGAGGTTAATGACTGAATATTGAGGTTAATGACTGAATATTGAGGTTAATGACTGAATATTGAGGTTAATGACTGAATATTGAGGTTAATGACTGAATATTGAGGTTAATGACTGAATATTGAGGTTAATGACTGAATATTGAGGTTAATGACTGAATATTGAGGTTAATGACTGAATATTGAGGTTAATGACTGAATATTGAGGTTAATGACTGAATATTGAGGTTAATGACTGAATATTGAGGTTAATGACTGAATATTGAGGTTAATGACTGAATATTGAGGTTAATGACTGAATATTGAGGTTAATGACTGAATATTGAGGTTAATGACTGAATATTGAGGTTAATGACTGAATATTGAGGTTAATGACTGAATATTGAGGTTAATGACTGAATATTGAGGTTAATGACTGAATATTGAGGTTAATGACTGAATATTGAGGTTAATGACTGAATATTGAGGTTAATGACTGAATATTGAGGTTAATGACTGAATATTGAGGTTAATGACTGAATATTGAGGTTAATGACTGAATATTGAGGTTAATGACTGAATATTGAGGTTAATGACTGAATATTGAGGTTAATGACTGAATATTGAGGTTAATGACTGAATATTGAGGTTAATGACTGAATATTGAGGTTAATGACTGAATATTGAGGTTAATGACTGAATATTGAGGTTAATGACTGAATATTGAGGTTAATGACTGAATATTGAGGTTAATGACTGAATATTGAGGTTAATGACTGATTTTTTTTTTAATCAATATGTTGGATGTGCTAAAATTGACATCCGGGTTGACATTCACCGTAAATTGTGTTGCCCTGTGTGTTTGGGGGGGGGTTCTTTGGTGCTTTGTATTTTGCATTGTTTGCTGTGAGGGTATGTGTATGTAAGAAAGATTGTGGAGATAAGTTTCTTCTGTTAGCTGTCTATAAAGAGCCAACCTGTATGGCTAAGTGTTTGGCCGACAACTATCTCACTTTCGTTACTACAGATGGCCAGCAGCAGAAGTTGAAGAGGCATTTCTGTCCTAGTTTAGCCACAGTATTAAGAACGGACCCGACTTTTTGCAAGTAAAGTATGTCTTATCAGTTAGTTGCTCCAAGGTTTTTATTTGTGGACTGCTGTATTTTAACATGAGGAAACCTGCTCTTGTAAGGTTCAGTGTGGGGTTACAAATAATCTCATTTGAATCCATTCCACAGGTGCGGACGGTGGGCATTCCGCACGACGCGAATTCATGCCCGCGGTCCTGTTGGGGTAGAGGGTCTACTCACCACTAAATGGATTATGGAAGGAATCAGGTGACTCCGTGCAAGAAGTTGCCGAAGGGGGGACAGAATACATCCACGAAGCCCTGGAGGTCAACAATAGGTAGTTGGAGACGAGTCCGAAACTGAAGCTGTGACATCGTAACATTACCTGTAATTTGGTATTGAACCCATCATCAGGAGTAGATTGGAATTACTCCTTCCCTTTGAGTGTTTAACCATGGCCTTAACTCAGTTTGTTTGGCACTTGTAATATTTTTTTAATTTATTTTATTCATTTATTTACTTTTTTGGGCCCTTTGATCTTACATTTTAAGTCAGCTTTGAATATACCCTAAATTAAACACCTATAGATATTTGTTACAAAAATAATGGGCTTGTTGGGGAAGGAGGTAAGCTAGATGTTTGTAGAATAAAATATATTTGTAGCCCCCTCACTCCCCCAACAGTTCAGTATATTTTTTTTAGCATTACCGCAGACCTTAAGAACTCAGCCCCCGCCAAAAATGCAAGGTTTTTGTTTATTAATGAAGAAAAAAAAATATTTGAGACCATTTTTGACCTAATAAGCACCCTGGGTGTTTAAGTCAATTGTTTTGGGGTGCCTATGGGTATGCTTTCATACAGTCACATTGATTACATAATCTTCCACTAAGAGATTATAGAAAAAATGTAAATCACAGCACGCTCTACTGCATGCAGTTGTTATACCATCTTTGTTGGCTGGTCAGGTAAATTCCACTTATGCCCAACCTTGCATATAATGGGTCACAACAGATAAAACATATTTTGCTCTGAAATAAATATAATCCAGGAAAATAGTGTATGCATCTTGTAGAAATGTTTCATAAGAATGCCAAATAATTGTATCAATATTCGTTGTATATTGAAATGCGAAAGAATTGTGCTAAACAGCCATTTTCCCTGCAAGAAATAAATTTAATGTTTGATTTGATATCGGAAGTGTCCATTATACGCAGGACCGTCCTGTAATTATTTTTGTGCAAGTCTATCCGCAGGACCACCGTTGGTGGCGATGTGATGTCTCCTCGCGGCAGGCTAGCTATTCTCATCGAGATCGACATTTGTTACCACCGCATCGTTTGCAAGGAGTGATTGAGTGGTCGGCGCCCTCTAATCGTGTATGGATTGAGTTTTTTTTGGTTCGGGTTTTTTGCGACACATTAATAACCAGTGGGGCCCTATTGGTTAATAAAAGTTGATAATCCAAAATATAGTTACATTTTAGCCTGTACAGGTAAAAATGAATTTCCCCCTGTCCTTATTTTCCCTACAAAATGCACTACCCTACACCAAAGCGTGAGGCGTTTGGCATGAAAATCGAAATTTTCCACTTATAATCCACTTTGAGGTTTAACAATCGGAACTTGGTATGATGCAAAAGGCAATCACAGTCCAATGTTTTCGGGCTATCGCGATGGTCATGGCTCCCCCTCCCCTTCCCCCGAATTTTACACCAGATTCACATTGATCTCGGGTGTGGGGTTCACTGTTTTACTTCAAACAGCGGGAAAGCCGCCGAAAGAGAGAATTTTTTTTGCCTGGTGATAGGCTTAACAATATTAGCACATTTTTTTGAAGAGCGCCCCAATTTCTTTCAAAATTTGGAGATTTTATCACGGTGGCATTGGTAACTGGCTAGTAACTATACCTTGTGATGGTTAAGCTCGAAATGTCTATGTGTCACAAACAAAGGAATTTTTCTAATATAATAATGATTATCGGGGATCCCCGATAACGATTCAACGGCCGCTGGAACTGCCTTCCAATTGTGAAATAGCCGGGAAAATAGCTCTCATCCATTAGTTGTTTTTAATAGTTCAGGAAGTCAAGTTTGAGGTTTAGTTTCTCGAGTGGCACTATTTCATCATGACGGACAGAAACGTAGCCTTTCCCTCTCCGTTAAGTCCAATCTGGGATCCCAATTTAATTACAAAAGCGCTTATTTGTGCTAAAAACTCATTTTTTAGCATTCGCGTTCGCAGTTATAGTTTCCCCTAGACATTACCAACATAAAACTGTGCAAAATATCAAATTTTTGAAAATTGGGGGGGGGGGGGTGGGCACTCTTCAAAAATGTGGCTAAATATTGCTTTAAGGTCGATCGACACGTGACGATCCTGCCGGCCACACGGACGGGCCACATGCCCGCGGCCTGCAGCAAGCTGCTGCCCACCCTGCGTATAGCCTACGTATAAAATTTCAGCTATTCCACAGGGCCACAACAGCGCCACCAACGGTGGTCCTGCGGTATAGACTCACAAAAATAACTTCAGGACGTCCTGCAGTATGCCATGGCCCTTTATACTATCATTCATAAATTTCAGTTGTGAAATCATTTTGATTGGTAGCAAAAGTTGTAAAACATTCCCAAATGAAAATTACCTGAAAAGAAGCTTGGCACTTCCATAGGATAAACCTGAAATGCATTTTTTTTAAATGCATATTAAATTGGCCCATAGTGTGTTAATTAATATGAAAATATTCTCATCAGATAATCACATTTTGCTCTTTTCTGTTAATGACACCACACTGTGCACATAGTAAACATCTGTGCACTCGTATGTACTGTGCATTCAGTTCATGCACGCTGCGATTTAATACCTCGTCATCAAAATCCCTTACACAAGTTCACTCACCATTTTTAATCTGTGAATATGGTATAATACATTTTTTTGTTAAATGATCCCCTTGGCATTGCCGTACAAGTAAAAGTCAACTTTTTCCTAGAAGTGTTTGTCCATTTTCTGACTTTATTTAATAAAATCAAATTTGTTTGAATCTCTGAAGGGCATGAATCTTTTAAAGAGCCAAAATCAATACATTTTTTTAGCTGATTCAGGGTTGTCTATTTCTTCATTATTCGTCCCTGTGGTTGGGAAAATATATTATTGTCTCTGGTGGTAATTTGGGGAAGAAGACTATGATTCGTAGGTGATGGAACCAATGTTTAAATTTTGGGGAAGAATTGGAATAAAAATGGCAAGGAGGGGAACAATTTTGATTTTTCTTGAAACATATACACCCCCTGGCTAATATTCTCCAGACATCATGACCATTGTATTTAAAGGTTCAACAAGATATTTCAAAGCATATATAAAAATATGGTTGTTCAATATGTAGCATTTTCATATAGATTAAGACACTCAAGATATCCTTACCATGTATTTTGTTGCTACAGAAATGTCTCGAATTGAAAACAATGTTGTTTGATTTACTTACTTTGATTTAGGGAGGGCGAGTTGGTGTAGCGGTCCGAGTCGCTCGCCTTTCACAATGCGGCCCGGGTTTGAATTCCCGGTCGAGCCCAGTGTGCGTACGTTAATTTGGTTGCCGATCCATACTCGTCTTCACAGGTTTTCTCCGAGCACTTCGTTTTCGCTCCTGCAAATCTAAAATCAGATACTTCTTCCCATCACTGTTCCCCGCTGTTCTGGAGGCGTCCCTTTAATTTAATGCATATTAGGCAATATTGGTGTTCTGCCCTGGCAATGCCTGATAGTTTATAAATAAATAGCAATAATTATGTTGCAATATTAAACAATGCTGCAATTTTCCATGTGCTCCCATACGAAATTACAAATTAAAAATGTTTGTACCAGAGAAACCTGCTTAATCCTTTCAGATGAAGATAATTTCATGGATTGCTTTACATCCGCTTGGCAGTGCTAAACTCAGGGCTTTAATCTGGGCATGTGGATACATGCCATACTTGTTGCCATGCCAACAAATCAATGTATTACATATAGATAGTTGGCCATTTTATAAAATGCTATTAAACAATGGGTATAATGAAAATTTGGTGTCTTTTATAGCTTGGTTAAACACGGTGTTTTTTTTCTTTCTTAAATGGGTTTCATAAAGTTTAATTGCATGTCCAAAGATATATTCATTATGTGTTGCTTTTTTATGTTTTATAGAGCAACTATCTCTATGGAAAGAGATAGCACAAAAATTAAATTTTTCACTTGTTTGATTGTCAATTTGAAATGTGTATTCAACTCATAATGTTAAAGACACTACCAGGGATTTGACATACAAAGAGTCAAAACATTTCAAATTTAGGCTTAAAGGTGATAGATAATCTTTAAATTCTCATAATTTAATTCTTTTTGCAACTGAAAATATTGACAACAAAAGAAGTAACCAGCAGTATTCAAAGATTTGAATCGTCCCTTCAGTTCTCCTGGTGTGTAGTTAAGGTGTCCTGTACGGTCCGTATTGACTAAATAATCCTATTTCTGCTATCACATAGCTATACTTGCTACAGACTGTCAAATCTGACTTTTGAAGATTTTTCTGATTTAGCAAATCACTGATAAGTGCCTTTAACTGCAATTCTTCTGCAAGTAGTATATTTTTTGTTTTTTATGTTATTATTTCCCCAAATAACAATGACGGGGCATAGTACTGATAGTACAAGAGACAATGACACCTTTGAAAAATAGTGCGCCCAAACCGGAGAACTTCCCTTTAATTCATTCTTCATAACTCTTGCACTCAAGTTTCTTAAATTGATATTTTGGCATGTTTGTAAAGCTTTTATATAATAACAATTAACCTCGCATTAAATATTAATCCAAAATCAGTGCCCTTATGGGTAAACAGCAACGATTTTATAATCAAATGACTCTGGAGTTATTAATTCAGGAGACTACAGCACTGGCACTTAAAACATGCAAAAACATGTGCCCGAGATTGATTCCCATGGCAACGCACCTGTTTGACCATTCGTGACCTTTTGTGTTTTAATATCAATGAGTAACCCATGAGTACTGCCTTCTGATTGGTCATACCGGAGCTTAAGGTGATTGGGTCACGATAGATCCGTTCGATAGATTTATTAAGATTTGGTATAAAAGAACTTTCATCGATGTACGTCAAATATCAGAAATAAAAATATGGGGTCACCGAACTCGTTTTTGAGAAAAATTATATTAAAAACACCTATTTTTTTCCAAAAGTTTGTACACACGTCTATGGAAAATTCATTTTTTCATGGATATTTTTTAATATTAAAAAAAATCGGTTTGATAACTTTTGTCCAAATTTTAATAATAGTTGCGCATTAACAAGATCTGTCGATTACTGAAGAAAAAAGAGGTCACCGAACTACTTTTTCTGTTATTTTCGAAAATAATGGCATTTTTAGTAGTCTAAAATACCAACACGAAATTGAGGTGCGTAAAACGCCACAAGTGTCACGCATGGCAAACGCTTAAGCTGACACGCGAACAAAAACAGGCACGCAAAATGTGCGAACTGATAACTTATGAGCATTGGTTTTTCCCCGGTGTTGTAATTTTTAATCTTAATATTAGTATGGGTTGCCGTGTGTAAATGGATGAGACAAGTCAAAGTTAAAAATAGCTATAGTACGCCACGGGCCAAGGCAAAAGTTTCATGGACCGGTTACGAAAGTAACGGTCTTCAAAGCAAGTGGATGTTCACCAAATTTCGTGATTTTGAATGCATTTTATTTTTAAGCGTGTATTCGTAGCAATTTTCTAAATGTGGTTGTCAAAATTCGTTCCTTTTACGAAGTTAACGATATTAATAAAAGTTGTCATTGAGAACTTTAAAAATAAAACATATTCGAGCATTCGCTACGTCGTTTTTTATGCCAAGTTGTCGGCCACTATGCTGCAATGGCGCTGGGCCACAAAAATTCTGTGTTTTTTGCTTTGAGAGAGAAATCACAGCTAAAATGTAAAATAAAGCCTTAGTATCAGTTGAATGTGGAAGAGTTAAGATTTGCATCACTTCAATGTTTTTAAAATGATTATGAAGTTCCAAGTAATTGAGTCAAATCTTCACGAAAAGATAATCAATATTCCTTTTTATTTTACGGTCATTTCCTGCCGTTAAGTTACCTGAATTATCCTTTTTATTAGTAAGTAGCGTTTTCCATAAAATGACACAATTGCTGTTGGAATACTGAAAAAATGTCTTATAGCTACTTGAAAGTGTATTTAAAATGTGATTTTTTTGGATATTCCTGGATTTTACACGAGGCAAAATAATAAGGATCGTCATTTAACTTTACTGCCGGAAATTCGGTAAAATGACAAGTGATATTTCCTTCAACGAAACCTATAAAAGATCATATTAAAGGGGGATGGCCCGATTTAAGGATATGAAGTTTTTTATCTTGACAGATTGGCCTTCACTCCAAAACCCCATCTGTAAAGTTTCGCGCCGATATTTCAATCCGTTTTGATGCGAGAGCTAAAAATGTGATTTTGTAAGCCCTATAGAGTACTGTGTAAAATTAATATTGGTCGACCAAAAATGGGGCACATTTTCGCTCATAACTTCCACACCAAACACCTTTTGATTCTACAATTTCACAGGGTAAATGAGAAAAATAGTAGCTTTCTTCTGATACCAAAATGTTGACCACTTCCGGTAAAATCTGGGGCTTCTGGGGACGAGGCTATTAGCGATCGGGCCATGGACCTTTAATCATCATGTTTATGCATTTAACACTCTCTATAAGATCTAATAGGTGAAAAGTTGTTGGAAAACAAAATACTCTTGTCATCTGAGATGTATTCATTAGACATTTCTGAGTCCTGACATAGAAATGATAAAGAAAACACACTTTCCGATACGACATTGAAAAAGTGTGTTGAAAAAATCAGGAGAGAAGCTGCTTATTTTTGGAAAAAGAAGAATATTTAGTTACTTGGATGGCCCGTTTATAAGAAGCAATATAATCTTTGACTCAAGTTTGTTTAATAATGCATTCATTTCTGTAAACAGCACATAGGCCTACTGCATGCACTTCATTGGAAACAGGTAACCAAAGCGTGCTTGCTCTCTTCAGAAGATCGCACAGTGTACGCAACGGTGCTTTTTACGCGTGCGGACAGCTAGGAACGCCAAGTCACAATTTTGGGAGAAATATCTGGCTGGGGGAATGGTGGCGCAGCTAACGTGACCCAATCACCTTAAAATATTTCAGGAGCCAATCGTTAACATGTTATGAATGGTGGTAATGCTGAAATATTTAAAATGCTTACCAATTTATTGAATCACAGCTGAAGTGAATAACTGTCAGAGAAATCTTGAAATAATTGGCAGAAAAGTCCCGAAATATTTTATGAGTTCCTCTTCTGAACAGTTTTTCATGGGGCTTCAGAAACACTAAAACCCATTAACTTCGGGGGACTTTGCCCTTGTGTTACTCCACTAGAGGCCTTAAAATGGGCTACAAATAAATACCACCCATAAGGGCGGGCTTTCGTGATGAGGTGTTTGTAACATATTCAGATATCTGGGTTCTCAATATTGGCAGTTATGCATAATGCATCATGGGATTCTATACCCCACAGGTCTTACCATAAGCTTATTACTCGTAAGTGTAATGTAATCTTTGAATTTTCAATTTTTCTTTCCAAAACAACATTTGGTGACTAGACTGTAGCAACTGTAAGGCATCACAAATGTGGTTATAAAGAAAAGACTTTAGTACCATTTACCGTTATTGAATTACATTTCTTTTGAAAACAAAATGCAAAACATACAACCGTGAGCATATGTGATCTGCTTTCTTTCTTGGGGCCTCAAAATCACACGTCTTGGGGTTCATCAGATGTCAGAGGAAGGCTCCCATTAGATAATACTACTTTGCGTTGCAAGCCACTCCACACAATTCTCCCTGTTCTGTTAGCAAAGCGTTAAGTGTTATCTTTATCATCCCCAAGGGCAATTATTCTCAAGTGTTGCTTTTCCCCCCTATACTTTTAACTATTGGTGCACTGTATATATAGTTGATAATAAATTAAACTTCCAGATGCACACTTCCGGGCAGATTCGGCAATGCCTTTAAAACTGTTGCTGCTTTATGCATAAGCTTTGTTCCATTTTACACACACTGTTATGTGTTTTCAAGTTGCTAATAACAAATTAAGACAATCATATTGTTGGAATCCTACATGCCAAGTTTAGCTTATTACTGTGTTAATCTCTTTTTTTTCAGTCAATTAATCTGAATGGATTTTTTTTTTCCTCCACTGAGTATCATCTGTTAGGTGTGATGGAAGATTAAAATAATTTAATTTTGTGTTTATTATACCCATGTTTTTAAAGAAGGAATAAAGCTTAAAAGCTTTATCCTTCTCAAAAAATGTTTTCTATATAAATTTGTCCTTTTGGAATTGATTTCCAATAAAAAAATTCAGCTGGATATTAGAGGAATGGGGTTGAACTGCTATATGATAAATATTATTGCTCTTCCCATCTGACTCTATAACACGGCGTGTTTGACCCCTTGCAAATCGTCTCTTTTAATTTTTAGCGCAATTCTAAGTAATGGCGACACAATTTTGACAACTGATATAAGTATGGGCATGCAAGAGTTATTAACCCGCGTCCTCTCTGCAAAAATCAGAAAAATCGATTTACGGAATCTTGCCATATAGCCTACACAGGTCACGAGTTGTATTTTATAGCACCCTCATAGCCATTATCCATAAGAAAGACAAGAAAAACTATATTTTTTAGGAAAAAATCCTATTTGCCCGCAATGAAATTTCGTCAATTTACACAGCATATAGTTAGTGGAATAAGTAATCCAAATCAGTTTTAAAAATTTTGAAAAAAGAAACATTGATATTTTTTGTTTTATTCTCATTTTGCCATAATAATGAATTTTCAAACAGCTATGTATAGTTTCACTTGATGCAGGTTCAAATCATGGATAGTCGTTTGTTTTTTAATTGACATTTTCAAATTTTCACAGCATATTTTTAGCATAGCTATCAATTTTTGTTTAAACAATGTTGACCAAAATCACCATTCACCTCCTTTTGGCCTCTTTCTCCATTTAGAACCTACCTTGCCCAATTCCTTTCTGGTTTTGATATATAATAACATCCATATATAACTTTTTAAGATTATGTGTTTTGGCTATTATGTTTAACTCTTTGCCGCATATTTGAAAATCTGACTAAATGACCCCCTAATTTTTTTAATGTCTTTAAAGACACTATTAGGGATTCACCCAAAAGAGTAAAATATGCAGGAATAGTTTAAAGTGAAGGATAATCTGTAGAACCCCAAAGTAGTATTTTCCACTGAAATCTTGTGAGAAAAGGAAGAAACCTACAATATTCAAACATACAAACCTCATTTTTTCCCAAAATTACGTGTTGTATTAGTGTCCGTATGGACAATGTACGATTAAAATAACCGATTTTTGTCTTTATTAGGTTGCGTTTGGGCTATCACTTGTAAGGTATGTTATTACCTATACTTGTTCCAGACATGCAAACATCTTAACTTTGATTTTTTGGTTCTTCAGATTCATCATAATCACGTGAAGTGCCTTTAATACAACACCTACAGGGCTAGGGGAATGTAAATGATTTTAATCCTCATCACAGACTTTTTTTTTTTATTTTACTTGGACCTGCTTTTTGTTCCCTTGAGAGAAATTTCGAATAATTTGACTTCAGCAGCCTTAGTTACATTTTTTTTGTCTGTTTCTCTTCTCCTTTCCTTTTTTCATAGTTTCTGTCTTTCAGTTGATTTTTTTATAGTTTTTTTATTTGGATAGTCCCAGTATGTCATGTGGAACTCTACAGTTTCCGGATGAGGTCACAACCCCTTTTTTTGCATGCCTTTGCTTTCAGAAAATTAGTCAATTGGAAAGACTTAATAGTCGCATTTCTTTACGTTGTCCGTACAAATCAAAAATATTATTGATCTGTTGAGGGGACAACTGCGCCCTGCTTGTTTTTTTCTTCCTTTCAATTACATAAACTTGTTCCCTTTTTGTACATTTAATTTTTGTTTAAGAGTAACTTACCAAAACTTTGGCTGTTGTTAACCGAGACACTTCCTTTCACGTCATTTTAGGGCATTGCCCTCTTTCCCACACACTACCACCACACACCACACACACATACAGGGTGTCACATGGGAAAATAGTTTCCTAGTTTGGAGCAATTTTAGAGAAAGGTAAAAGTACACTTAATTTTTTTTTTTTTTTTTTTTTTTTCCCCTAATTATCAACAATATAACTAACAGGGGTGTGATTCTCAGGATTTTTTGTATTTTCGCAAAATGTCGCAACTTTATTTAATATCATGTCCGATTCTAAACACATTTTATGGTGATTTTAAAGACTGTTTCTTCAGGAATTTTTACCAAAATTAAGGATTTCTCCACAAAAACTCAATCACAACCCTGAACTAATATGAAACTTGTATCTTGATAGGCATATCCTTTTTTGTGTCCTCTTGCAAGAATTGCCGAAGGACATAGGATTACTAGCTCTGGTCGTATGTTGTGTATCTGTGGGTCTTTGTGTGTTTGTGTGTGTCTTTGTGTGGTGTGTCTGTGGTCAAATGTTAACCCCATAATATATTGCATGCCATATTAGTTTCTAAGGGCTCGTGATGTAAGCTGGTGGAAAGGAGGGGGTGGGGCCGGGTGGAACAGGGTGGGACCCTCATGTGACCTGGGTGACATCATGTCACCTTTGGTGCCAATCATTTACAACCGGACGGCAGACACACTACGCATGTCCGAGAGACCTGCGATATGTATTTGTTTGCATATAGAAAAGGTGGCATGTAGAAAACTTGCATAAACTTGCCTAACTTAGCCTTCCAATTTGGATATCTCTAGGGAAAGATTTATTTTCTACTCTGCCTAAGTAAAAGGACATTTGGAGATTTTGTGGGAAATGTGCCCTCACTATTTGACAAAGCCAAATTTCTGCATGAACACATAGCCTAAATGCAAAACAAGCAAAACTAATACGGCAGTGAACTTTGCTTTAAGAAACTAGCACAAATTTTGATCTATCAAATGTTCAGATCTGGGGCCTGTAGAGAAATGTGCAAAAACACAAAATTAATAAAACAGGGTGTTAGAATCCATTGGAATTTTCATCATAGATTCATTTTGTTGTGCTCTGTTGAACTTTGGCAAAACCAGGGGGGTAGGACACGATATGCTCGATTTGGGCATTGGGGATTTCCAAACGGTAATTTTGGGAATTGCTACGTGCATTTACTATGGCAGTCTCGGTCCCAGTGATATTACAAAATCATCTCTTAAACCTTTGCTCAAAAGATCTTAGTAATATCATGATAATTTAGGGAAAAAATATTGACTTCAAAATCCGTTGAGGTTAGTGGATTAACCCCGCTGCAAAATAGTGTAATTTCCAATAACGGTCATTTAAATTTAAATATTCGTGACCAGGCCTAGTCTTTATTCAAGTCTGTGTGTAACCGTTCGATATGCGTGAGAGCGCCCTCCTACCGTTAAGTCTTTGAAACAGACTAGCTTCCGGAAGTTGATGCCGTTTTGAATTCGCTGTTGCTGTTAGGTTGGCATGTCCCCTCCCCCCCGGGCAACACACTAGAAGTTACGATCGCCACCTTATCTCTAAATATTGCTTTACTGTTGTGAGTGCTGAACCTTCAATCCATAACCCTAGTCTTTATCTTAACAATCCCTCCAACTCTTACCCTAAAGCACAGCTGTTTGAAAGTCTCATTTATTATGACAAAACGAGAATAAAACAAAAAATATAAACGGCGATACACTTTTGAGGACTAAGTTGGAGTATTTATGCCAGCAACTACATCCTGTGTAAATTTGATGAAATTTCATTGCGGGCAAATATGATTTTTCATCAAAATCTAGTTCTACACGTCTTTCTATGGGAAAGAAGCATATAAAGGGCGCTATAACATACAAATTATTACCTTTGCGGGAATCTTGCCATATAGGCCTACAAAGGATTTTTCTGATTTTTGCAGAGGTAATAGGTCTTGCATGTCTCTACTTAAAGGTCCATGGCCCGATTGCTAATAGCCTCGTCCCCAGAAGCCCCAAATTTTACCGGAAGTGGTCAACATTTTGGTATCAGAAGAAAGCTACTATTTTTCTCATTTACCCTGTGAAATCTTAGAGCCAAAGGATGTTTGGTTGATAAGTTATGAGCGAAAATGTACCCCATTTTGGTCGACCAATATTAATTTTACACAGTACTCTATGGGGCTTACAAAATCACGTTTTTAGCTCTCGCATCAAAACGGATTGAAATATCGGCACGAAACTTTACAGATGTGGTTTTGGAGTCAAGGCCAACCTATCAAGATGAAAACTCCATATCCTTAAATCGGGCCATCCCCCTTTAATATCAGTTGTCAAAATTGTGTCACCATTGCTTAAAATTGCTCTAAAAATAAGAGACAATTTGCATGGGGGTCAAACAGCTGTGAAAGTAATCGGCCTCCCTCTTATAGTATTTGAAGCCTAGTGCACCTTATCCACGCCAGTGACATTCCAAAGAAGTTGTTTCATATCATTTGTCACTTTGTGAAATAATCAGTAACTCCATTCTGAAGTTAGTGTGTCAAAGAGTGACAGCTGTAAAGATTTTTCTTGCAAGATCACCTGACAACAGCATTAAGAGAAAAGGTGTGTTAACAGCTTCTTAATTTGCCAAGACACAAATACAGTAAGGATTTATAAGGCCACTGCTAGCATGAAATGATGGACTCCGATTTAATTTGTGAAACAAAATTAACTGGTAACAGATTATTTCACAGTCAAATGCACACTGGGTCAATACTGTCAATTTGTTAA
Source organism: Ophioderma brevispina (assembly GCA_023653785.1). Classification (NCBI taxonomy): domain Eukaryota; kingdom Metazoa; phylum Echinodermata; class Ophiuroidea; order Amphilepidida; family Ophiodermatidae; genus Ophioderma; species Ophioderma brevispina. Next base: position 63,492 of record JAMKCH010064704.1, read on the forward strand.
ACCTGTAATTGTGCAATTTGAAGTGAAAAAGTACACATGTGTTTTGGAACTACAGTTGTTTTCATCTAGCAAGTGACCTTGTGTGCTTTCACTGTTATCACAGATGATGGGTTAAAGTTGCTGGGACAAATGGCACATCGATGGGGGAAATTGGACATTGCATGCGCTGTTTGTCATTTACAAAATTTTAGCTGATTCTAATCAACAACAGAAGTATGTATTTTCTACACATTTCAAAAAGATTTCTTTCATATGATACCATCCTTTATTTATTAGATTTTCCTTGTGCCCAAAATTAGTACTGTTAATTTTGTTTTTATTTTGTATCGTGAACTTTGTCGGCAGAAGACTTTAGTAATCAATTTCTGTCTGTCTTGTAATGTTCTGTAGGTCTGTCGGTTTCATGATATCTGGTGCTTGACGTCCGTGTTCACGGGGCTTGTGTACGATTTATCTGGAGCTTCCGTAAGGGCTATGATGAATTGTAACTTGGTGGCGAAAAGAAGCGGGTCAACTGAGTTCTCGAGGCTGGATAGATTGGGCGTGTAAAATATGCAAAAATATAGATCTAATTTGCCTAATTAACGGAAAAATTTGCCCGCAAGGCTTGTTGTACAAGTTTTCTGGGAGTTCCGTAAGGCGTATCATGATGTAACTGGGTGGATGGGAGCGGGCTGGGAGAGTTCTCGAACGATTAGATTGGGCGTATTTCGGGCAAATTAAGTATGCCAAATTGAGCTAAGTAATATGCAAAAAACACGTAATTGCCTTATAATTTAAAAACGGTACATTGGATACAGAAAATTCCTTCACTGCATGAAAGCCTATCATGGTGCGCATATTTTTTTCAATTTGAAAGTGGGTGATACATGCGGCTTAGGTATGCAAATGAGCTAATAAATATGCGAATTACTGTATCTCTGAAACGTAAACGGATAGGCAAAAATTCCTTAGCTGCATGAAAGATACTATGCCATGCATCTTGTGGTGGAATCATAAATGGGTCAAAAGTGCATGTGGGCCGAGTTTAAAGGGGCATTTCTTGATACAATGATCTAATTAAATATGCATAATTGCTGTATCACTGAAATTTCGGTACATTGGGAGATGCAAATTCCTTCGTATGAGAATTCTATGCCGTACATCTTTTGTATGCATCACAAGTGCGGTTCAAAGTGCAAGGGATCAATTAAAGGGGCATTGTTTGATGCCAATTGATCTAATTAATATGTCGTAATTGCTGCGTTGTTATCGTTAATGTACAGGATATGCAAAATTCCTTAGCAACATGAGACTACTATATTGGTAACATCTTTTGTAGTGAATCATAATGGTGGTAAAATGCAGTCGGCCCAACACCTTAAAGGGGCATTCTTGATTATTTTAAAATTGCAAACTAATGCTAAATGCTTGGTCCATTTCACCAAATTTTCTAAGGTTGTCAATTGGTCAGTGTGAAACCTACTACACCTGAATCAAAAGGAATTCTTCACCACATGAAAGACTAGCTGGCATTCATCTTTGTGTGAATCATAATTAGGTCAAAGTGCATGGGGCCAAGTAAAGGGGCATTTTGTGTGCAATTCAGTGCAGCAAGCCTATCATGGTCGGCACATCCCTTTTTTGCATTTGAAGTAAACGATGTGATCTATGCGGGCTAGGTATGCAAATGGAGGCTAATTATAATATGATAAGTATTGTATCTCTGAAACCGTAGTAAGATAGGGCAAAAAATCGCACCTTGAGACTACTATGCCATAGGGGTGGAAGTGGGGGTTGGGGAGGGGGGGCGGGTTGGAAGCTGCGGGGTGGGGGGAGGGGTTTATTGGGGGTGTTGGGAAGGGGTAAGGTGTTGGAAGGGAGTGGCATGTTGCGGATTAGGTATGCAAAGGAGTTAATTAAAGATGCGTAATTGCTGTATCTCGAAACAGTACGTCGGATAGGCAAAATCCCTTTGGTTGCACAAGGAATACTATGCCATAGGGAGGGGGTGGGGTTGTTGCGGGGGTGTGGGGAGGGGCCAGGGAGGAGAGGAGGCACGTGTAGCCTTCCACCAAGGGGGGCGGGTGACACGAGGGGTGGGGGCGGGAGGCGGGGCGGGTGGGGGTGGGCGGAGAGGGTGGGGGGAGGGCTTGGGGCGGCGACCCCGGCGTGGGCGCCGGGGCGGGAGTGAAGTGGGAATGGGGCCGGGGAGAGGGGGCGGCGGGGGTGAAGTGGTGGGGCGGCGAAGGGGGCACAACGGAGGGCCGTGGGTGGGGGGTCGGAGAGGAGGCTTGGCGGGGGGCTCTTTGTTGTGCGGGTTGGCGGGGTGGGGGACTTTCCTAGGGGAGGGGCGTGTTGGTTGGTGCGGGGGTTGGGGAAGGGGAGGGGGTAAGGGGAAGGGTCTTGGGGGGGGGGCGGTGTTGCGGGGGGGGGGTTGTGGAGGGTGGGTGGATGGCTGGGGGTGGGGGGTGTTGAAGAGGGTTGGGGAGGGGGAGGGCGGGTTGAAGGTGATGGCCCGGTGGGGTGTTGGGGAGATGGGGGTTGTTGCAGGGTGTTGGGAGGGGAGGGGTGGTTGCAGGGTGTTGGGGAGGAATGGGGTGTTGTGGGGTGGAGTGTGGTGGGAGGGGGTGGGGGTGGTGGGGGTTGTTTTGAGAGGTGTGGGGAGGGGATGGTGTTGGGGAGGAATGGGGTGTGGTTAGTTGCATTTGATGTTAGCGATCACAACATTGGCTGGACATATTTTACGAATGCGTAAATACAGTTCGCATGTTTGGTTTTATTTCTGGCCCAATAGGGGCCCATGTTTTGTTAGATTAATCTCATACAATTGCAATATAAGCAATAAGTTGCGACGTAGGATTCAGGGGATCGTGAAATGTTTGCTAATGTATGCATACCCCAATAGAAAAGCTTATTGTGAAACGGCATCCAAACTGGCCGACTCTAATAAGCACATATTATGCTTGATAAAAAATCGCTGAGCCACTGATTGTTGATCCATGTGGCAATATATGAGTAATTGACGTTTCATGTAATAGCTGTCACATAAAGCAAACAGACTTACACTTCAGGAATTTGTGAACACTTGGTTGTGAATTCATGTGACAATGGGTAAGATCATCATGGATGTTATATTCAATATGAAGGAGGGAAAAGAAGTGTGTAAAATTTACGTTAAAATGTCCCATAGTTTTACTCGTTTGTGTATGTGTATGACGAGGCTTTTTGAATTGGAACCGTACATTTGTGAACATACAAAAGTTGTGCAAATTGCGATCAATTTCGTTTGCGAGGCTAAGTTTTTAGAACTATAACCCTCCCCCCCCCCCACACACACAAAAGTGTACATGCATACTGTCTGAGAAGTTCAAAATTACAGTCAAATGGTTAAGAATATGAGAAGCTCCAAAATTAGGGAAAAATATGCCATTGGTAAAAGATAGTCTGAATAAATACTGCTAACCCACATGATAAATTGCTACAGATTTGAACGAAACACATATAGTCTACATATACTGAGAGAGGCATTTGAACTGCATTAATCATTAATACAAATGTGTTGAATTGCATGAGTTTGTAAATCAAATTGCATTGCATATACATACATTGCTTGATGAAACTTCTAACAACTTCCTTGTTTCCAGTGTCCTTTTATCACCATAAAAATGTGAAGTTTGCCAACCCTACAGAAATCTTGATTTTTGGGAGGAATTATAATAAAATGCTGGCTTTGGGTCATGTAAAGAGATGTACTTCATATTGATGATATCGGCTTTAATAAATATTTCAGGGGGATTATGCGAGAGCGCGCACGTCCGTATGTATGTGTGTGTTCCAGTTTGTTTAGGTTTTTGTTATTCAGGTCTTCTGAAAAGTTGAAGTCCAATTTAAATGAGAATTGGGGTTCCTTCATATGTGAATGATGTCAAAGGTCATGGACCAAGGTCAAATGTCATCTTGAGGTCATGTTCCAGACTGCCATCTTGCCAGGGGGACGACGCAAGTTTACTTGCAGTATTTTAAAAAAATAAAGTTAGTGAATAGGTTGTAGGAATCAAGTTGTGTTACACAACTGTTGTGGGTTTGAGCCCAACTGTGGCTAACATGTTGTGCACTTCGGCAAGGTACTTCACCGTCCTTGCCTCTCCGTACAAGGGTGAAATGGGAAGCCGTTATGGGAATCTTGCAATATAAGTGTTTATAGGCGACTTGTATTATGGTTGTGCCCTAGTTGGAACAAGAAGAGTCTTGTGGATGCCCAAGTGACCGGGTAATAGTAATAATGCTTCTAAGCACCATGGAGAATGGCAACTTCAGTACTCAGTATTATTATAACCCTCTTTACCAGATTCAATGGGTCCATCCGTATCTTAATTATGTTAGATATTCCAATGGACAAACAGGCAAGTATAGTAGGCCATGTGCTACATTGTGAAAGAGTAATGTAATTTGATAAAGAATTAGGTACTTCAGATGCCCAAGGTTCAGATGCTTTGTATACTGTTGGGTGTAAAAATACATCTTCCTTGGCAGTGGCGGATTTAAGAGTCAGCAGTGTCAGCAGCTGCTGACAGGGCCCCCTAAAATATTGCTCTCAGCACCCCCCTTACACACTCCCTTAGTAGCACCTGGTGCGACATTGCATCACTTTGCGACGCTAAATAAAGGGCCCCCACCTTAAGTTGCTGACAGGGCCCTTTTCCTTAAATCCGCCGCTGTTTCTTGGGTGTTCAATTAAGCTTCCAAGAAATTTTTAGAGCTTATCCATTTTTTTGTGAAATTTCAGCCTGTGTTTGTCATAACACTTATTTGACCTCCACAAGACCCATTGCCCATTAAGCTGCTGTTGGTGCGTATTTTAGTTTTCCAATTGGCAGTTTGTCCTTTTTATAGTAAAAAATACTCATGGGAGTAAATTATGCTATACATTAAAATTGTGTTTATACATTTCTACCAGTGATTGAAAATGCTGAAACTTCAAGTGAATAACCTGAAAAAAAAAATTGCAGGCAATGTAGGTCATTGGTATTAATACAGAAAATAATAAGTAAAGTAGGTACCTAGATATGGATTTCTTTGCTTCAGAGTGATGGCCATTTAGGGACACTCATCCCGCAGCAGTTGTCCATTAAAAAAAGTACACTTGTTGGTATTTGCATTCACACTTGTGTTTACAGTTTCAATCACTGAGGGCTCTCCCCTGAGGTAATTAATGGCATTTGAAGTATGACAGTATGTTGTGGCATTGTGGGGAGCCTTGATTTAGTTAATAGATTTTACAGATTGGCTGTGTGAATTCTGGACAGATATATATTAAAGCAAGGGCGGGTTATTTTATAATTGGTGTTACTTTTCTTTTGTGTCGCCTGCCTTTAAAGACAGGAAGACACATATGGATCACTTTGTCCACTGTTGTTGTTGCTGTTGTTGTTGAAAAAGGGTTAACATTTGCCTGTAATATATGCATACTTCCATGGATTTAAACCAAATTGAGTCATAGATGCAACATGGATCCCACATTTGCTGATGAGGTCAAAGGTCACCTACCAATGCCAAAGGTCATGTGAGGTCAAGTTGAGAGATAGGCTGAAAATGTAAATTGGACCTAACATGAAAGTTGAAATCTTGTTGCAAATTCGATACTATCTGTAAGAAATTTACAAATTTGTATTTACCCTCCATAAACGGACAAAAATTACCGTAAAGAGCCTATGGAAACCTGTGGTGCAAAATTTGCTAATACGTCGAACAGCCAAGATCAGTATCGGTATTTTTTATATTTAGTCGCGGAGCACAGCTGTTGGTCCCATTCAATCCGTTCTCTTTTAGAACAAATTTAAGTAGTGGCGACACAATTTTGACAAGTAGGAACATGCATTAAGAGCTATTATCTCTGCCAAAAATGGGAAAACATCCATGGTGAATCTGGCATAGCTACAAAGGTTATAAATTGTATGTTGCATATAATATATAGTCACTATGTGACATGGCTGATGAATGGTTATTAACCAAACTTTGTTTGACTGCAACAACTGACAGGCTTTTATAGTATGCATTGGTTAAATACGCTTCCAATCTGTTCATGAAAATCGATCTCAAATTACACAAAATTACAAAGACAATATTTATCAATTGCTGTAAGTGTAACAAGTTTACCAAAGATCAATTTTATTAAGCAAAAGTGTGTTTATATTGCATGAAGTAGTAACTATTGTGATTAGTAGATATAGAAAGCATGTTCAAAGACTTATTTAAACTCGATAAGAACCTCATCTTGTTTTGCTTATGTGTTAAGTCACATGTATTTTTTTTTCAAATTTAAATTATTACATTTGGAAAAACAATACTTTCCATTCATCAATTTTTTACAATATAGAATTAGTGAAAATGGGAGTTGAAAAGGTGCGGATGTGTTGGCTCAAAGTTTGTGTGACTATCAACATAAATCGGCCAGTCTGCGCCTAAGGGCACATTTTCAAAAATTAGTTGATTTACATCATGAAAGTAAATTTACCAGACATGGCCAGAAAAGCTCCAAAAGCAGTTGCTTACTTTTAGGTGTAGTAAATAAAGCTGCTTGATGAAAATTATTCATTAGGGGATGGTAAAAGTATAACAATAGTCTTCAATGTTAAAGGGGGATGGCCCGATTTAAGTCTATAAGTTTTTCATCTTGATAGAATGGCCTTCACCCCAAAACCCCATCTGTAAAGTTTGGCGCTGATATTTCAACCCGTTTTGACGTGAGAGCTAAAAACGTGATTTCGCAATCCCCATAGAGTACTGTGTAAAATTAATATTAGTCGACCAAAAAGGGGCACATTTTCGCTCATAACATCCAAACCAAACATCCTTTCACCCTAAGATTTCACAGGGTAAATGAGAAAAATAGTAGCTTTCTTCTGATAGCAAAATTTTGACCCTGGGGACGAGGCTATTAGCGATCGGGCCATGGACCTTTAACTATTGTTGATCTTTTATTTTGATGGGTGAAATCCCCCTACAGGTTGTGATATGCGCAATAGTCCCAGAAAGAACAAGAAACTTGTTCTGGTTAAATTATAATTTGCTGCATACATTTTGGTCTAATTTTATTCATGTAATTCATAGCAATAATGTATATTTTGATGTCAAACATTATACAAACCAATTTTAAGGTTACCTACTCCATTATCTGCTTCAAGTATGACATGAAGTACCACTCTAAACAAATTGAGAGGATTGGTTAACAGTGAAGTCTGATTGTGTGATGTTGTTGCTTGCAACCAAAGATGTTTGCTAATTGAAAACCATAGACCACTTAAAGCTCTAGCTACTGTGACAAAAACTAAAATAGCGCAGTCAAATGTTGACATGGTTCATGATTATGCATCAATGTGATTTTTGTTAATACATATCTATCATAAAGGAGTATTTTTCTTTCAAAAAATATGTACAGTGGTATTTTATCTATCAAAAGTTAACATGGCATATTAAGTTTCTTCCAACTTGCTATTACTATGGAGCAGACATGTTTATAAATTATTTTCATATTTATTTTTACATTTTCTAAGAGTTACTCTAATGGTATTGCCATTTAGGGGAGAGTAAATGTTTGGCATTCTTGGTTTTCATCATTTTATCACTATAGTTGATGTGGGCATAGATAATTATCCAAGCTGTCTTCTGCAAAGATAATAGATTAGCTTTTCCTTAATAATACAAGAAAATATGATTTAGGAAATTTCACCCTTATGCCTTTAAACCAATCTGAAATATCTGTACATACATTTATCTGATAAAAGATGCATGCATAAAGCTGCAATTGCTGTAAATACAACATGTATCAAATTGGGTGTTTAGTCCTTAGAAAAAAACCATTGTGTGTCATATCTGTTGTTAAATAAATGTGAAACTCTCAGACAAATATTTCATGATAATTAATGTTACCAAAATAGTAACCGCAACTGCTTCAGTAAATATTTTTCAGATGGCTCTGTGACGCCATAGATAGCAATGTACCAGTAATAACAATGTGTTGTGGATTTAGAGGGTTGCTCATGTCTTGCAGGAGTCTGTTTTGTAATTGTAATTATGATACTTGTGAGTTTGCTATCTGACATCTTGGAAATGATTGAGATGTCATATCTTCAACATGGGACAGGTTTTGTGCAGAAACAAAATACCAAGTTTGGACGAAGTTATTGTTTTTCTCTGATCACGTCACCAAAGGTAAAAGGGTGAGTAGCGGACCACATTCCGAAGGGTGACTAACAGAAGGCCCTAACTCACTCATGCACTTTTTGGCCATTTTGAGATTTTGGTACCCCAAAATCTGTATTGCCCATATGTTCCTAAAATTATAAGGTCTCAATTCAATTCCACTACCCACTGTAGATACATCAGAATTTCACTTGACCACGTATCAATGGAGCACCATACAGTTACCAACAGAAAGTCCCAACTCTGAGTTAGCATTGTTTGGAGTTAGGACCTTCTATTAGTCAACTCTAAAAAATTCTTGAAAATTACTGTTTATTACATGCTCAGAATATTTCCACTAAATTGTTACGTCCAGATCTTTTTTAAACATTTCCAATAACATAGCATAACAAAATCAAACACAAATGTATTACCAATTTAACATTCTCCAAAGAGGAAATAGGTTGTTGCTAATCAATCCATTTGCCCATATTTCATTAACTAACAGTGCATCTAACCATAAGGTTCTGTGAAAGTTATGAGCCCAGTGTGTAACCAATGTCGGTGGGGGTTCAGTTGTAGATCAGGAAAGACAACTGATATTGACCACAGCTAAATTAACTGATGAAATGAAACAAAGACCATTGCAACAAAATCTGTCCCTAACATAGTGTTTCAGCTTTCACAATACGAGCTCACAATGGTATCATGTCAGTAGATCTGCTTTTGACCTTGTTTCCAGTGAGAAAAAAATACCTTTTATGGTCTATTTCCAATGATGGCGCCTGTAAAATGTAGATTCCTAACCATTAGTTGTAAATTGCAAATGGTTTACTTGTATCCCCACCTATTTCTCTATGTAATTGAAATAAAGAACCTTGTCTTCTGCTCAAGCAAATGTGAAAACTAGTAATTTGAAGTTGTGTTTTTTTAATTAATGAGTGACTGTCTGGGTTTCCTTGATGAAATGAAGATGCCCATTTTTTTCCATCCACACTGAATTATTATGCGGATGTGTATTATTTTGTGGGTACTCAATGCAAGAATTAATTTGGGACAAGGTGCAGGGGTCCTGCTGCAGAAAAGATGTAATTGTTGGCTGTTCACGATTTTCAAGGCTGATCAGAAAATGCAGAGGACAAACGATCTAGAGACATTTTGATGCCAAGCTGTTTTGTAATTGTTGTAAGTACCCAAAGAGTATGCCAACGTTTAGTCAGAGGTGACATGTTTTGGATGCAACCGAGCGTTCTCTACCATCATCAACATCATGTCTACAACATCAGCAATGTCAACATCAACAACATAATCATCAACATTATCAACCATCATAAATCACCATTTGTGTAGCGCCTTTACAATGCCATCAGGAAGTCGTCACAATCGCACCGCTTCCCAATAACAGCTACTCGAATATCTCTTGAGTCAACATGGCAAGTGAGATTAAGTGCCATGCCCAAGTTCATATCATGTTGGCCACTGCAGCACTCGAACCCACAAGCTTCAGATCACTAGTCGGCTGTTGTATCCACTGGACCACACACGCCCTTATGAAGTGCTGCCAAAAAAGGAAAGGTGTTAGTATACAATATTCTGTTACATCAGGCATGAGAATCTTCAATTTAAAAACTGAATTTTTTTGGCCCAAATTTATGCATTTTCATTTATTTTCAGCGTGATTTTGGGTATTTTTTTATGGATTCACGTGTGTTGTGTTTTTTTTTCTAGAAAATTCATTCTCATGCCTTAATTATGTGGCATGGTGTATTAAAAAACCAGGCTGAATTGGCTGAATATAAAAGAAATTGGAATATAAAAGAAATCGGTCAAAAATATTCTTTACCAATGGAATTTTACTTTCAAATTTTCACAGCATGTTTTTAGCATAGCTAGACTCACAATTTTGTACAAAAAAAACCTCAATTTAGACAAAAATCACCCTTCACCTCCTTTTGGCCTCTTTCTCCGTTTAGGACCTTGCCCAATTATGCATGGTTTTCATATACCACATCACATATATTAACCTTTAATGTTATTCTTTATTATGCTCTTATTAAAAATGATCCTGATAAATGGAACCCTCTATTATTTTGAATATCTTAGTACAAATCTTAACAAACTAGGGGTGTAAAGTTAACAATGATTGTAAATGCTGTTTGGCACATTGAGGGTTATTTTTCTCATCACAGACTAGTTTTGTTCAACTTGGACCTGCTTTTTGTTACTCTTGAGAGAAATTGCTGAATAATTTGACAGCAAACAGCCTTGATTTACATTTTTTGTCGGGTTTCTCTTCTCCATCTTTCTTTCTTAGTTTCTGTCTTTCAAGTGATTTTTTTTTAATTGTAATTATGATACTTGTGAGTTTGCTATCTGACATCTTGGAAATGATTGAGATGTCATATCTTCAACATGGGACAGGTTTTGTGCAGAAACAAAATACCAAGTTTGGACGAAGTTATTGTTTTTCTCTGATCACGTCACCAAAGGTAAAAGGGTGAGTAGCGGACCACATTCCGAAGGGTGACTAACAGAAGGCCCTAACTCACTCATGCACTTTTTGGCCATTTTGAGATTTTGGTACCCCAAAATCTGTATTGCCCATATGTTCCTAAAATTATAAGGTCTCAATTCAATTCCACTACCCACTGTAGATACATCAGAATTTCACTTGACCACGTATCAATGGAGCACCATACAGTTACCAACAGAAAGTCCCAACTCTGAGTTAGCATTGTTTGGAGTTAGGACCTTCTATTAGTCAACTCTAAAAAATTCTTGAAAATTACTGTTTATTACATGCTCAGAATATTTCCACTAAATTGTTACGTCCAGATCTTTTTTAAACATTTCCAATAACATAGCATAACAAAATCAAACACAAATGTATTACCAATTTAACATTCTCCAAAGAGGAAATAGGTTGTTGCTAATCAATCCATTTGCCCATATTTCATTAACTAACAGTGCATCTAACCATAAGGTTCTGTGAAAGTTATGAGCCCAGTGTGTAACCAATGTCGGTGGGGGTTCAGTTGTAGATCAGGAAAGACAACTGATATTGACCACAGCTAAATTAACTGATGAAATGAAACAAAGACCATTGCAACAAAATCTGTCCCTAACATAGTGTTTCAGCTTTCACAATACGAGCTCACAATGGTATCATGTCAGTAGATCTGCTTTTGACCTTGTTTCCAGTGAGAAAAAAATACCTTTTATGGTCTATTTCCAATGATGGCGCCTGTAAAATGTAGATTCCTAACCATTAGTTGTAAATTGCAAATGGTTTACTTGTATCCCCACCTATTTCTCTATGTAATTGAAATAAAGAACCTTGTCTTCTGCTCAAGCAAATGTGAAAACTAGTAATTTGAAGTTGTGTTTTTTTAATTAATGAGTGACTGTCTGGGTTTCCTTGATGAAATGAAGATGCCCATTTTTTTCCATCCACACTGAATTATTATGCGGATGTGTATTATTTTGTGGGTACTCAATGCAAGAATTAATTTGGGACAAGGTGCAGGGGTCCTGCTGCAGAAAAGATGTAATTGTTGGCTGTCACGATTTTCAAGGCTGATCAGAAATAGCAGAGGACAAACGATCTAGACCCCGTACACACTGCAAAATCTCTTATTTCGACGAAGATTAGTTAATCTTGATTAGTTAATAAAGCGTGTGTCCACACTACACTTAATTAAGATACGATTGCGTACACACCAGTAGGAAACTAATGAAGATCGAAACAAGCACGACACCGGAAATACGGCCCTGGGATGTCAACCGTCACGCATCACTTCGCTTAATTCAACGAAGCGTGCATACACACTACGGAAACTCTTAATCGAAACAACTACCCTCTTCGTCGAAAGAAGCTGTTTTGCTTCGTTGAATTAACCGATTTTAATCTTCGTCGAAATAAGGGAAGTGCGTACACACTACTTTCAGATTTTTTAATCTTCGTTAACGCTTCGTCGAAATAAGAGATTTTGGTAGTGTGTACGGGGTCCTAGAGACCATTTTTGATGCAGCTGTTGTAATTGTTGTAAGTACCCAAAGAGTATGCCAACGTTTAGTCAGAGGTGACATGTTTTGGATGCAACCGAGCGTTCTCTACCATCATCAACATCATGTCTACAACATCAGCAATGTCAACATCAACAACATAATCATCAACATTATCAACCATCATAAATCACCATTTGTGTAGCGCCTTTACAATGCCATCAGGAAGTCGTCACAATCGCACCGCTTCCCAATAACAGCTACTCGAATATCTCTTGAGTCAACATGGCAAGTGAGATTAAGTGCCATGCCCAAGTTCATATCATGTTGGCCACTGCAGCACTCGAACCCACAAGCTTCAGATCACTAGTCGGCTGTTGTATCCACTGGACCACACACGCCCTTATGAAGTGCTGCCAAAAAAGGAAAGGTGTTAGTATACAATATTCTGTTACATCAGGCATGAGAATCTTCAATTTAAAAACTGAATTTTTTTGGCCCAAATTTATGCATTTTCATTTATTTTCAGCGTGATTTTGGGTATTTTTTTATGGATTCACGTGTGTTGTGTTTTTTTTTCTAGAAAATTCATTCTCATGCCTTAATTATGTGGCATGGTGTATTAAAAAACCAGGCTGAATTGGCTGAATATAAAAGAAATTGGAATATAAAAGAAATCGGTCAAAAATATTCTTTACCAATGGAATTTTACTTTCAAATTTTCACAGCATGTTTTTAGCATAGCTAGACTCACAATTTTGTACAAAAAAAACCTCAATTTAGACAAAAATCACCCTTCACCTCCTTTTGGCCTCTTTCTCCGTTTAGGACCTTGCCCAATTATGCATGGTTTTCATATACCACATCACATATATTAACCTTTAATGTTATTCTTTATTATGCTCTTATTAAAAATGATCCTGATAAATGGAACCCTCTATTATTTTGAATATCTTAGTACAAATCTTAACAAACTAGGGTGTAAAGTTAACAATGATTGTAAATGCTGTTTGGCACATTGAGGGTTATTTTTCTCATCACAGACTAGTTTTGTTCAACTTGGACCTGCTTTTTGTTACTCTTGAGAGAAATTGCTGAATAATTTGACAGCAAACAGCCTTGATTTACATTTTTTGTCGGGTTTCTCTTCTCCATCTTTCTTTCTTAGTTTCTGTCTTTCAAGTGATTTTTTTTTATAGTTTTTAATTTGATATTCCCAGTATGTCATGTGGAAACTCTACAGTTTCTGGATGAGGTCACAACCCCTTTTTGCATGCGTTGGCTTTCAGAAAATTAGTCATTGGAAAGACTTAATAGTCAGTCTTTAGCATTGTCGTACAAATCAAAAATAGTTATTGATCTGTTTGAAGAGCAACTGGAGCCATGCTTGTTTTTCTTCCTTTCAATTACATAAATTTGTTCCCTTTTGTACATTTTAGAATTGTTTTGCTCAAGAGTATATTTAGCGAAACTTTGGCTGTTGTTAACCGAGACACTTCCTTTCAATGGGCATTGCTCTTCCACACACACATACAGGGTGTCACATGGAAAAATATATTCCTATTTTTGGAGCAATTCTAGAAAAGGTAAATTACTCTTAACATTATTATTAACTCTGAACTTAGTAAAAACACTTCATCTTGATGGACGTGTCCTTTACTTTGCATATATACAAGGTGTCCATTAGAAAAGACATTTTGGAGATTTTGTTGGAAAGGTGGTCTCACTATTTGACAAAGCCAGATTTTGCATGAACTCATAGGCTGGTATTCTGAAAGGGAGTCTAACTTTAGACCGGGGTTTAAACCAGGGTTAGTCCTACATGAGTGGACCTTTTTTCTCTTCCAACATACTCTAAAATGTGTTGTAACAGGTGAGCAAATTCCTCATGGATGGGCCCGGCCCATCCATGAGGAATTTTCTCACCCGTTACATTTAACTTTCACAGTATTTTGAAAGGAAAAAAGGTCCACTCATGTTGGACTAACCATCCCTTTCAGAACTTATCCCTTTCAGAATACTGGCCATAGCTTACATCCAAAATGCAAAGCATGCCATACCAATAAGGAAATGAACTTGTGAAACAAGCAATTCATCCAGTGACCTGTGTGGAAAGGAAATGTGTGTAATACTTTAATTCATTGGAATTTTCTTCTAGGTTTATTTTTTGCGTCCTCTATAAAACCGCGGGGGGCAAACCAAAGAAGTTAGGATCGCCACCAGTCTGAATGTCGCTTTAATTTGTGGTTGATCCAAATGGCTGCCAAGCCTCATTAATACAGCACAACCACCCAAAATTCAAAAGAATTTTTCAGTCAATACAGAATTCACAAACGCTAACCCAATTTAGATGCTTTGGCCGTGTGGTTCCGCGCTCCATTTGTTCCCATGACCCAAATTGGACCACCTCCTCATCCGTTATTCATACAAGAAATCAGAAATAACCCTTACATGGAGTTGATTCTTTCAGTCCCAAAGTTTTGAATAAAGTTTTTCCTTGCCAAACATATAAAAAAATTCAAAATTTTTGGTCAAGATTCTGCTTATACTGTAAACCATGGGAACATCTGAATTGGGCTTGCTTGGCACCTCCCATGTATGAAGAATCTTGCAACTATAACCCTCATTGCTATTTTAATTTTTTTCGTAAGGTTAATTTTAATCCTACAGTCCCCTCCAACTCTTACCTACCCCAAAGTAATGCACCCTTAGCCTTAGAGTTCCTGTGAATCCTTGCACCTTATCTCTTATGATGCCGTGATATGCCAAATGAAGTTTTATATCATTGGTCACTTTGTGAAATAAATCAGTAACAGTTCTGAAGTTAGGAGCGGGTCATTATTTATGCCAGGGGAGGGATGGAGGATTTCAACTTTTTTTTGTTTTTCGGCAACATTTCGTGGGTGTTCCCCGCCCCCTTAGTTTCCGTTCAAAAATTTCACGTTGCCCAATTCCCCCCCCCGCTTTATCCATGTGGCTGATTTTTTCCCCCAGTTAAAAAGTCATGTACTTTTCCCTTCCACCCCGTTCCCCCCCCTCGCTTGATTAAAAATTTCACTGTTTCCCCCCTCTCTCTTTTACAAATTTTTTGGGTTCCCCCCTCAAAATCCTCCATTACCCCCCTCCCCCCCCCCCCCCCCCCGGCGTAAATAATGACCGCCCCCTCCTAGTGTTGGGTCAAAGAGTGACATGTGTAAGATCTTTTCTTTCTTGCATGATCACCTGACAAACATAAAAGCTATTTATTGGTATAGAATCTTCGGCACATATATAATGATATCCCACTAAAACGTACCCAGATTGGTTTTCATGGCCATTTGGAGTATTCCTTGCGAAAAATCCAGATTTATTCAGTACCAATATACCAACTGTACAACGATCAGGGAAGCTAACCATGTTTATTCCGTGTGGTATATTTACATACGCCGCATGCAATAACCGAAATAGAAGCCACGAAAATATCTCCCATACGCGCATATATCATCACGTGCAAGTTTTGCCACAAGGAGCCATCATCATTTTGAACTTCGGTGAGGGCACAACACAAAGGAATAGAGCGAGTTCGTTAAGAATTTTTATTGCAAGAAAAGTCTCAGTGATTATTGAAAAATGTTAAAGAGGGGTGTTTTTAGATATCATTTTTGTGATTTACAAAGGTTTGAGTTGGCCTAAACACTAACATCCATGAAAACGTGGGACATTTGAAAAGGGTTCGCTATTAATTTTAAGTTGTATCGCCGGCCGCGAGGCACGGTAACCACTGATCTCTACACAGATGGATTGGCTACAGACAGCATTAATGTCTAAATTAGATGAATGAAGCAACGGTGGCGCAATCTGGTCCAACCGAACACAATACCATTCCAGAGACAACCTGTTTCACAGAAGGGTTGTTCCCGGGTGCACGTTTAGAGACATGCCTCCGCATACTCGCAAATACAATGAGGCTCACTGCATGGTTTGATCTTTAGTCTGTTATGCGCTTATCCACCTTTCATTGTAACAATTTTTGTATATTAAATGACCCGGCCTCTTAACCACCTGCTGGGGCTCTTTTTGATGACCAATATGGCCATCAGCGCTTCAATTACGAAGCCCAGGTTCCAATCCATTGTATATAGACCAGGTGAGATTTTGATAAATTCTAAATACTGTAGGCATTTTTTTCCTTAACAAGTGTTAAGCAAGGTGTCGGATACTTGAGGGTGCGAATCCAAAAATGGATGTTAACAGGTGCGCCGTTGCCGTTTTCACCCTCAAAATTCGAAAAAAACAAAATGGCCGCCGATTCAACACAATTGTGCTAGAAAAGTTGGGTTTAAGGCAATATAGAAGTTATAAGTGGTGGTAATTTACCCATGTTTATACCCTGAGGATTCATTGTAGATACTTACAAAACTTGTACCTAGATTGGGTTTGCCGCCATTTTGAATTCAAATATGGCCGCCATATACTGTATTAGGATCGCTATCAAACGACTTATAGACAAAGACATGCGGAGAAAATACGCATGTTTGCGACACTGAAGATTCCATATTGACTACAACAAAACTTGTACATAGCTAGGGTTTGCTGCCATTTCGAAATTCCAGATGGCCGCCATATACGGATTAGCTATGCATGCCTTTTAGGTATAGACTAAACATGCAGAGCAATTTAGCCATGTTTGTGGCACTGAGGATTCACATCTGTGCATAGATCAGTCGATTGTCAGCATTTCACTGTCTTTCATGCACCCGGAGCAGAGAACGAAGATAGCAGAACTACAACTCGGAGTGTCCAACGAACGAGTAGAGGGGGACGTTGAATGAGATATTTCAGGAGAAATTTGCAGAAAATGAAATTTTACAGACAATGGCTTAGTCCTGATGCAAAAAGATCTAGGTAAGTGCCCGTTATGCATCTGGGAAACTGGACCTGGAAGCAGTCGAATGCATACTCAATGACGGAACAAGAGAAAGAGGGTGGGCATTTCCACCGTATTGTCGCTTGATCAGGTTTGAACAAAATAAAGAGAGCAGGGCTATGGCCAAACCCAATCTGATTCCATTCGGATTCAACTTATTATCGCACCACCACTGACTTCTTTCAAGTGGGAAAGGCCAATGGACACAACCTCACAATAGGCCAGCCAGAGCCCACTAATGTAAACATATTTAGCGGCAGGTGGGACCTCTCAGAGCGGGCCGTAGCCAGGGGGGTGCGGGGGGTGCGACGCACCCCCCCAAAAATAGCAAAGGTCGCTTTAGATTTGAAGGTCCGCTTTGCCATGTTGAAGTCCGTGTTGTCAATGAAAAGTTTGTCTAAGGGTGTGGTGAATGTCTATGAATGATAAGCATGACTAAGCAGCTGTTAACCATCGCATATGATTGTCGTTGTTACTATATGTTGTTTTCTCATCGGTGCGACGAAATTTTTTCTTTCCTCACCTGCCCAACCCCCCCCCCCCCCCCCCCACCCCCCCCCCCCGCTTCAGAATTTGGAGACGACGGTGAAAAATTTGGGTCAACCGGCGAGGCGCCAGCGAGCCGAAAATTTTTTTTGGTACGCAAAGGTCCGCTTCTGGCAAATCCGCACCCCCCCCCCCCCCCCCCCGCCATAAATTCATGGCTACGGGGGCCTGCTCTCAGGCATGAATCTGTCAACAAGACTTCGGAACAGATGGCCAAGTTATTGCTCAAGTGGGACCTTAACACAGTAGATTCCACACCACTAAATAGATTCTGGTATGACACCCTCTGGCCGACAAGTGTTTAGGAAAAAAGTAAAAAAAGTGAGGGTTCTAACTCCTGGGCCAATTTTTGTGTTAGAAATTATTTAAGATACAAATGAGCACAATATAAGACAAAAAAGTGTGTGAGTCTTACTACAAGTAAATTACAGTACTAATTTTACACCCATCCCATAGGATATTGACGAGAAGCCAAAGTTTCAGAGGGCATCAGAACTCATCGTTGTCTCACGCTTCAGTCGCTGAAAAATCTGGTGGATTCTTCTTGCTGAAATGGATTCAGAGGTTAGCGTCAAGTTAATGCCATAATTTTAGTGAATGAGTCACTTCGTTAATGAGAAATTAATGTTGTTTTTAATTAGGGTCATTTGTACATATAAACCATGGCCATTTAGTGGTGGTGCCAACACCAAGTAGCAACAATCAACCATGGAGGCTGTGTTGGTGTTCTAAGAGGTATATGCAATCCCGTTTGAGCACACTATAAAAGAAATACTAGAGTGGACATTGAATGAAGAAAAGGATTAAATACGGAAATAACTGTGATAGTCAGCTATTTCACAATACACGGACCCCAGATAGAGGGAAAAACAGTTGCGAGAAAATTACTGGTGTCTACATTGATGAAAGGTTAATCGCAAAGCAAGATATTCATAGAACTATGGAAAGTGGAAACCGGTGCTGACCATTTTCCTGCGAATGACGAAAATCTTTTCTCTAAAGATGTTGTCTTTGGAGTTAGTTAGCCTTGATTTAGTCCTTTGACCACATCAGGGAGGAAGTCATCTTGACTAGTATGATTTCATGTTTTTGGAGTTTCCAAGATCGTGGTCTTATTTATTCCTTTATTGCTTGCAGAAGAAAACAGAGGTAGGGACCTGGTGATCCGGTAATAGGGTTGAGATTGAATCTTTCAACTATTATAGGCCCGATGGCATTATAAACTTCAGCATAATTTTGCAGTGACGGTTTGCCTTTTCACAAATTCTTTTTAAGACAAAGCCCACCCAACGTTACAATCTAAATAATTTTTGTGGTATTTCCGTTCCTCGCTGAACCACTACTCCGTGTAGGTTGATGGCAGACAGTGTGAGCTCCCAAACCTTGGAGAAAGCACTCTGACATGATGGCCAGTTCTGGATGAGGGCGGATTGACGTAGTGGCTCACCCTCTCGCCCTTCATCAATGCGACCCAGGGTTTGATTCCCTGCGGAGCCACTGTCGTATGTGCATTTAGTTGCCGATCCATACGGGTCTTGATGAAATTCGGTTCCTCCTGGCCCTTTCACAGTAATAGTAATTGCCAACTTTTTGAATTTTCATTAAACTATAGGATTTTTACAAGAGGTGATACAGGAGTCACTTTTTGTTGTTTTTACGTAGATTCTACTAGACTACCTAGCATAGCTAAAACCCAACTTATTTGTGCTTGTGTTTCAGGAGACGGCCCACCAAAAATGCGTCAAAAATTGACCGATATGGCGTCAACCATAAAATACATGCACTTGTGTTTCAGCTGCATATAGATATTGGAGAACTGTCATTTGTTTGTGGGCCGCCCAGCTTTAGGCTGGGAGGACCACTTAGCAATCCAGTGTGCGTGTGATGTGGTGTGGATGTATGTATGTGTGTGTCCCTAATTGTTAAGTTTTTTTTTTTAAAATGACCTCAATTGAAAAGTTGAAGATCAATTGCAACCAAACTCTTGTCATAGGTGCACCATGGGATCCCTCAGATGTGAGAGTGTCAAAGGTCATGTGCCAGTAAAAAGGTCATGTGAGGTCAAGTTGAAAAATGGGCTAAAATGTAAAATGGACCTAAATTGAAAACTTTGAAAAAAGTTTTTTTTTCAATTGGAACCAAACTTGTGTCATAGGTGCACAATGACGATCCCTCATATGTGATGAGGTCAAAGGTCATGTGCCAGGGTCAAGGGTCATGGGGCGGCCCACAGCTTCTTTTTGGAACTACGCGAGCGCGAACGCCGAGAACCGCGAAAGTCTAGTTACTTTTGTGTTTCTTTAGGCAACTAGTGACAATTTATTACCATAGAAAATAAGGTTTGTAGCGTAGGTGCTCAAAAAATTATATGGAGCAATCAAAATTGAGTGTGGGACGTGACATTTTCCGTTCACATTGAAACCCATTTTATTCAATTACATGACACTCCTGTGGTGGATATCTGTGGCCATTTTATTGTTTCATTTTGACAAAGACAATCCCTCATGATAATGCCCACACAAAATTATATAACTGGTCCGTGATTCAGATATGGTTATTTGAAATCATGTCCGCAATTTTCCGTTCACAAGTTTGTCACGTCCAACACTTTGTGCAGAAAGCCCTGTTGTCTTTATGAAGCAAGTTCATGTTTGTATTATTACTCTCGAGAGTGATTTCACTCTGCTAGTAAATTGTACTAAAAGTTTGAAAACCACTGGTAAAATTTGACTTGGCTTCATCAACATGAAATATTCCTTTACACCAGTCACGTCCAACACAGTTGTTTGGTCACGTCCACACATCGCGTTGCATATCTCAAAAAACGAGGAGGTCTGCAAATTTAAATTTATAGTATGTTTCTAGTGTTCCCAGGGCTAGGCTGAAATACCAACTTACTTTGAGGTAGTGATCAGTTGTAGTAAATTTTAAAAAAATGCCCCGTTCACATTTTCAAGTGTCACGCAAACAAAAGCTTCAATCAGAAACCATGCATAACGAAACAGTTTGGAATATTGGAGGCATGAGGATGAAACAAAGCATGCACTAGGGGAAGTAGTAGTGTTTCATCTTTTATAGAAGCTAAAATCAGTTAGTTTTTGTTTTAATAAAATGTAAAAAAGAAAGATTTAAGTACAAAATTCCGTTCAATGTCAAGTCCAACACTTTGGACATAAAGTTAATAATCTGCTAACTCAATGGGTGAGAAGAGTTGCTTTGCATTGGTACAAATGTTAGCCAGCCTACAACTAATCAATTCATGTAAAAATTCCCATGCTCTGTTACTTTTTGATTTTATAAATAAAACTTTTATGTCAAGAACATGTTTTGGGATAAAATAGAAGCAAAAAATGTCAAGGATGTCAAAATTCAAGCGTCAATGTCATATTTCAGCTGGTATTGCCAGAAGGTGCATACTTTACATATAATGAAGCAAGCTAATTTCTTTTGACAATTAATCTAAATTTCCATTAAAACTATTTGCATTTATTTTTTACAAAATGGCTCAATTTCAAAACTCTCTGATAAAAAAAGGTACCAAAGGAGAAAAGATTCAGGCCTGTGCGTTCTATTTTTCCTTAAAATTATAGTTTCACACACATCTAGAAAAACAAATAACAAAGCTTGGACACTAGTTTGAAAAAATGACCCCCAGGTTGACAAATAGTTGGCAATTACTGTGAAACGGGCCTCCTGCATTTAAATCGGACTTTTTTCCATAAAGCTTCTTGTCGTCTGGTTTACTCATTGTGTGTAGCAGCTCAAGGTGCTCACAAAGTGGCAACCTGAGCACTTGGTGGATTGTCGCAGGTTATAAGAATTAGATATTCCCACCCGCCTGTTTCCACCTCCCACCTTTAATGATTACGACGCTTTGTTTATTTTCTCTTCTTAACCACCTGTCTCGGTTGCTTGCAAAGGCACTTCCTTTTTCTTCTCCCCCTCTTATTTTCCAACAGTTCATTCTTGAAGGCTCTCTGGAAGGGTGAGAGGAGGTAATTTACAAATGAAGGATTTGTTTGTCTGAATTGTGTATCGGAATCTTAAAAGAGGTGTTCTTTCCACATCGGTGGGTTATATAAATCTTTATGATAGCACTAGACATTTTGCCAATTGAATTGGTTGCAATTAAATGCTCTGTTCTGTTTTGATAGAGCGATTCCGAAATTTAAGATTGAAGACCGGTGTGAAGTAATTATAGTCCGCCGGGAGCCCCAGTCCTGGGGCTCCATAGATGACAACGGAAATAAAGCGTGAAACTAATGTTGCATGAAGAGTCAATGAATCGCAGTGCCTATGTCTTTACCTTTGTAACCGACATTGCTACGCTGTTCTCCCCCTCGATTTGATAACCAGGTCTAGTTTGCAGGATCCACGTAAATTGGATGTTAATGCCCCCCATGCCGGGAAGAAAAATGTGTACAGCGTGTACCCTTTCCCTATAACCACTTGCCTTAGAATCGTGCCCCGAGAATCTCTCTGGCCGGAAGGTTAATGCTCTAGTTTTTAGGGATTTTTGTTAATTAGCACTAAGTCCAAAAAGATGCGATGGGACATCATCGCACCAAAACTCAAGGGGCAAGAATCGCTGGACGGGCCGCAACTCCTGGTCAATATGGAATGGTGGGCCGGAGGCCCTTGGTTTGAATCCCGCCACGGATGTACAATTTTCTTTAGCTTCTATCCGGTTACCCCTTCCATTCCTCTCTGGAGATAGGCTAGAAACGCCGAGAAGCAGTTAAGGTTAGGGACCTGCTTTTGCAGGTAAGAGGTACCCTAATAAAGGGGTTCTGCGTGTCTTGTCTTATAACATGAAAGGCGATGGCTCGCTGATCCTAACAATTGGCGGCCATCTTTAATTGCAAAATGGCAGTAAATAAACGCTAGGTATTGCAGTAGCAATACCTATAGTGTCATAAACATTTAAAACAGGGTATTGCTCTGCATGTTTCTGTCCCATAACAGGAAAGGATTGGATATTGATCCTTAATAATATTTTTTTGGCACCCATATTGAATTTCAAAATGGCAGAAACAGAAGGTCGGTACAAGTGTGTAGTAGCCAACAGGGAATCCTCAGTTTCACAAAATGGTTATGCTTGCATGTCTCTGTCATAACCTGAATGGCCACGGATAGGTGATCTCAAATATGGTGGCCATCTTGAATTTTCAAGATGGCATTAAACAAGGTTAGGTATGCAGTAGCCAATAAGGAATCCTCAGTGTCAAACATTAAACATGGGTATATCTGCTGTTTCTGTCCATAACATGAAAGGCATGGATATTTGATCCTAATAATTAATGGCAGCCATCTTGAATTTCAGATGGCAGCCAAACCAAGCTAGGGTCCAAGTTTGTAGTAGCAAAAAAAATCCTCAAGTGTCATAAACACGGGTATGCCACCACTTCTAACCTTCTATGTTGCCTTAAACCCAATTTCAAGTACAAAATTGGTGTTGAAATGGAGGCCATTTTGTTTTTTCGAATTTGAAGGTGATGGAAAAACGGCAAACGGCGCACATGTTAACAGCCATTTCAGATTCAGGCACCCTCGAAAATACCCAAACAGGTTGCTTAACACCACTTTTAACATTTAAAATGCCTCCAGCACTTTAAGGAGCACAGAAGATTTTCAATGTCTGACCCTGTCTAATAGAGATCAGTGTTCGACACCCACTAATGCGCGGTTCAGCATTCTACGTACTTTTCAATGTGTTACCGAGTAGTACTTCTTTGAATGATGTAGAGTTTCCTAATTTATTTAAAAACTATATTTATCAAGAACCAAGGTCATTTTATAAAAATTAGGCACAAATGTATGCCATTTTGATTAAATTATATATTTAAAGGAAAACGTTAAAATTAAAGCTGGGTTTTTTTAATTCCAATGTTAAAAGTAGTAAACGCGATAAGTTCTTTCATACAGGCCAGCACTTGACTAACCACGATCATATTTCAATTGGTGTGAAAGACTAACATGGCTTGTGGCAAAAACGATAGCGTTCGTAAATACTTAAACGCTGGCGGCTCTTAAATCGTCTGCGGTTTCGAAAGTTAAGCGTGAAAATTAGTTTTTTCGCAAGGAATAATCCAATGACATGCAAACCCATCTGGACGTCATATTTAGGGATTATTACTTAGATATGTGCCGTAGATTTATACAATAATCCTTTAAGGAAAAGGTGTGTAATCAGCTTCGTAATTTGCCAAGACAAAAATAAATACAGTAAGGATTTATAAGGCCAAAGATAGTGTGAAATGATGGACTCTGATTTAATTTGTGAGACTAAGTTAACTGGTAACAGATTATTTCGCAGTCAAATGCACACTGGGTCAATACTGTCATTTTGTTAAACCCGCAATTGTGCAATTTGAAGTGAAAAAGTAAACAAATGTGTTTTCATCTGCACGTGACCTTGTGTTTTCACTCTTACAAACCGATTATGGTTAATTGCTGAGAAATGGGAAATTGACATGCCATGCATTGTGTGCCCTTTTACAGAATTGTAGCCAGTTTAATTCACAACCAATTCTGTATTTGAGATACCTTCCTTTATGATTTATTTATGATTTTCGTCATTTTTTATTTGTGTTTTTTAACCACAAATTGTTAAAGGGACACAATGGTATGAAAAAAAATATGAAATGGACCTTTAATGAAATCACTTCCTCAAATATAAACACAATTTGGATGTTTGCATTCTGTAAAAAACAGTAAAAAGAGCAAGAGTTTGTGGCAGTTCATGGCAATTCATGCACGGAAAATCAAGGTTTTGACATCGGTGCCAGAATTTACTGTGTATCCAGCATGTTTTGGTACACAATTCAAAAGCATTCAGACCAGGATTCAGACATTGTACTTCAGGCTTGTAGTAAGATATTGATCTAGCAAGTGAAAGGCGGATTTGCCAAGATTAGCACATATCGTCTGTGAGCTGATGACTGCATGCTTTTCAAGTTTGATAAAATGCTGGCAGTAATGTCAGCATCCTTGGCTGAGAAGTGAGTAGACGTTTCATATAGAAGTCCCATGGATGCAAATGAGGTATTGCCATTCATTCCGTCAAGCGCTGCTGCACAACGTCATACAGCGCATGACGGAATCAATTGTAATACGTCATTTGCATCAATGGGACTTCTATATGAAGGAAAATAATATTAATTACTTTCCCTTTTTTTACAAAATGTAAACACTGCACCCAAATTGAAATGTTTGCTATGTTATGTCTATATCCCAACGGAGTGACTCTAATAAGCACATTTATGATGATAAATCACTGAGCCACTGTTGTTGATCCCAGTTGGCAACATATGAATAATGATGTTTTCATTAATAATCGTCACATAAAGCAAACCGACTTATTTGTGAACACTTGGTTGTGAATTCATGTGACACTCTAACTAGGCAGATCATCATGATGTATATTCAATATGAAAGAAAAAAAAGGAAGTGCGTCTTTTGCCAAAAAACTCCCAGTTCAGTTTCAGTTCAGTTCAGTTTATTCACCATTACAACAAATAATAAGTATACACAAAATTAAGCAATGGTGGGTTGACCAAAGTAGAGCAAAGCTCGAAAGTTATGGCCACCCGCAAAAAAGTTACTAACAAAAAAAATGGTGCAAGACGAGAGGACAAAGTACAGTGACAAAAGCAAAACAAATGTGCATGACTAAACAACACGAGACATGTGAGACAGAACTAATGTTGGCACTGGCAGTAATAAAGAAAAAACAAACTTAATTACACTGTTCAAAATAAAATATAAATAAGGAATAGTTTTGAGTGTCTTAAATGCTTACTTACCGAAGTAGGGGGACACAAGGTCAAGCCCCATTGAATGCAATGGATGTTGACCTTTGGTTCCCCCTACATTGGGAACTAAGCATTTAAGACAGTCAAAACTATTCCTTATTTTAATCCTATGGGCTCCATCAATAATTGGCACCATTTTTTATCCAAATCGGAGTAATATTGAAATTTGACCCCTGTGCAACTGAAAATGACCCTTTTTATTGATTTTTTTCTGTTTTTAGCCTATAACTCCAAAGCTTTCGGCCGCAGATAGTACAAACTATACCTTTTGGAATCCTTATGATTAAACTATTAACTTGGTCTACTTTTCAACATGATTGGATCAATTTCAAAATTTGACCCCTGTTATTGACCTTTTACTCCCGAAAAACCAATTTCCCCACCCCCTACGATAACTCACCTTTTTTGGGGTAAATGTTGACACCTTTACCTACCAAAATCAGTTGAAATCAGCTTCTTTAAAAAAATTTCACAGATTTGCTAAAATATGTTTAGTTTTGGGTTACTATATGTGATGAAGCCGACGGTACGTATAGAGATTACAGAATCAGAAAAAAAGTACTGCCTTATCTTTAAATACCAGATTTCAAGGCAACCACTTGTAGGTGTTGTTAGCACATCCATGACATTAACGAAATACGAATTTTGATAATTTTTGCTGCTTATCCCTTTAAAGGGGCATTTCGTGATCCATAGCCTCGTCCCCCCCCCGACTTACCTAAAAAAAGTTGAGATCTTTATGTCATCTAAACTGTTGGCCTGAGTGTAGTATGTATGCCTAATCTTATGTGCAAATTCGATCTACTCTTGAAGAAACTCGTAATTTTGTATTTTCTGTCTGTAAATGGACAGAAATTACAACACCGTGGCCTATGGGGCAGCGTGATACAAACATTTGCTCATAACATCAAAACGCACAGTCAGAATCAACTGAAATTTTAGAAATGGCCTTTTCTCGAATATATCTAGTTAACCATAAACAGAAATCAATGTGCTAGGATCACGAAATGCACCTTTAACATACATGTATAGGATGTATCTCTAAAAGGTTATGAATATACGAAGCTCCAAAATTAGTGAAAAATGTGCCTTTAGGAACAAATATGCTGAAGAAAAACTGCATATCCTACATGATAAATCACTGCAGATTTGAACAAAACACATATATACTGAGAGAGGCATTTTAAATGCATTAATCATTAATACAAATTTGTTGACTTGCATGAGTTTGTAAATCAAATTGCATTGTATATAAATACATTTCTTGGTGAAACTTCTAACAACCTCCTTGTTTCCAGTGCCCTTTTATCACCATAAAATGCACAGTTTGCCACCCTACGGAAAACTTGATTTTTGAGAGGAATTATAGTAAAATGTTGGCTTTGGGCCATGTAAAGAGATGTACTTCATATTGATGATATCTGTTTTATTCATTTTTACCCCCTGGCTTGAAAAGGAGTAGGGGTATTTTCCGAGAGCACGCATGTCCGTATGTATGTGTGTTCCAGGTTGGTTAGGTTTTCGTTTTTCAGGTCTTCTTCGAAAAGTTGAAGTCCGATTTAAACGAAACTTGGGGTTAAGGTGCGGTAGGGGTTCCTTCATATGGGTATGATGTTAAAGGTCAGACCAAGGTCAAATGTCATCTGAGGTCACGGTGTATGTGTATGTATGTGTGTTCCAATTTGGTTAGGTTTTGTTTTTCAGGTCTTCGAAAAAAGTTGAAGTCCGATTTAAACTAGACTTGGGGTTAAGGTGCAATAGATGTTCCTTCATATATGGATGATGTCAAAGGTCATAGACCAAGGTCAAATATCATCTGAGGTCATGTTCCAGACTGCCATCTTGCCAGGGGATGATGTAAGTTTACTTGCAGTTGTAGGAATCAAATTGTGTTACACAACTGTTGTGGGTTTGAGCCCAACTGTGGCTTGCATGTTGTGCACTCAGGCAAGGTACTTAACCGTCCTTGCCTTTCCGTACAAAGGGTGAAATGGCAATCCGTTATGGGAATCTTACAATGTAAGTGTTTATAGGCGACTTGCATTTATAGTTGTGCCCCAATTGAGATGAGTCTGTTGATTCCCGAGGGTAATAGTAATAATACTTATAAGCACCATGAAAAATAACATCCTTTAATACTTATTATTATAACCCTCTTTACAAGGTTCAATGGGTCATTTAGTATCCTAATTCTGTTATATATTCTGATGTGGACAAACAGGCAAGTATAGTAGGCCATATGCTACATTGTGAAAGAGTAGTGTAATATGATTGAAAAATTGTAATAGCGGGTATTTCAGATGCCCAAGGTTCAGAATGATGTTTTGAATATTTTTTGGTGTAAAAATAACATCTTTTCTGTGTGTTCAAGTTTCCAAGTAATCCTTAATACTTATCCATGTTTGGGGAAAATTTCAGTCTGTATTTGTCATAATAACACATTATTTCACCCCATGAGACCCACTGCCCAATAAGTCTCCTGCTGTGTGTGTATTTTAGTTTTCCAAATCGAGAAGGGTGTTCAGAAGAGCATCCAGTCACTTATCTTTTGCTGCAGTAATCTTCATACAGCAGTATTGCTGTGAATGTAAGGTGAATCTGGCCACCCCCGTTGCGGGACAAAACCGGATTTAAAACTTTGGTTTTACTACTGCTACTAAATCACTGCAGTTTGTTCTTTCTGTAGTAAATAATTCTCATTGGAGTAAAATATGCTATAAATTATTAAAATTGCTAATACATTTCTACCAGTGACAAAAAAAAAATACTGAAACCTTATGTGAATAACCTGGAAATAACCTTGCAGCCAATGTAGGTCATCGGTATTAATACAGAAAATAATGTAAAGTAGGTACCTAGATATGGATTTCATTGCTTCAGAGTGATGGCCATTTAGGGACACTCATCCCGCAGCAAGCAGTTGTCCATTAAAAAAAAAGTACACTTGTTGGTGTTTGCATTTCACTACAATTTCATCACTGAGGGCTCTCCCCTGAGATCATTAATGGCATTTGAAGTATGCCAGTGTGTGTGTGCATTTTGGGCAAGCATTGATTTAGTTAACAGATTCTACAGATTGGCTGTGTGAGTTCTGGATAGACATATTATTAAAGCAAGTGGGGACAATTGCTTTAATTGGTGTTTTTTTTTATAGATTGGCAGTTTTTCAAGTCTGAAATGGATATGGATGGTTCTGGTTCTTTACTGCGTAAACACCCGCAAGCGGGTTATACTCACGCAAGCGTAGGCTGGCAGCAATTTAAATTTTTGCAGTGATGTGTGCACGGGTTATCAGGTCACGGATGTCAAATTGACAAGGGCTTGTTTGAAACAGTCAACAGAGGCAACATTTTAACTGAACTGGGCAGCAGGTTCTATAGGTGTCGCACATTCGATTCCTATCTGAAGAATTCGGCAAAGTGTGTTAATTACTTCCATTAAACGGACAAGACAGTACAGTAGCCTATGAGAACTTGTGATACAAGCATTTGCTCAAAAGTTTTTCTCAGCGATATCTAGTGAACCATAAATAAAATAGAAGGTGCTAGAATCACGGAATGCACCTTTAAAGACACTATCAGTGATTTGCTAAATCAGCAAATCGAAAAAATCATCAAAAATCAGATTTTTGCATGTATGCAACAAGTACAGATATTCTAACATACCCTGCAAATGATAAGACCAGAAGCAACCTAATAAGGACAGAATCAGAGATTTTAGTCATTACTGTCCGAACGGACACTTACTACAACACGTTAATTGAATGGAGAATAGTATCTTGGAAAACACTGTCGTTTCTTTCCTTTATGTTCAGGTATACAGCTGGAAAAGGTGGTATTACTTAGAGAATTCAACAGACTTATCCTTCACTTGGAAGCTATTACCTGCAAATTCAAATATTTTTCAAATCACTGATAGTGTCTTTAATGAGAGAAACACAAACACGATTTTTTTTAATATTTAGTCAAGAGCACAGCTGTTTGACCACATTTAAATCATCTCTAATTTTCAGAACCAAATTTAAGCAATTGATAAAATTGGATGATTTGTGCCCAATATAAGTGGTCTTGCTATGAGTTTTAAAATATTGGGCTCGACTTTGTCTTGTCATGTCATGGACGACAGTCAGATCAACGAGCTAGTACTGGCGTGCATGCATGATGCATTCATATGCATTGACGGGTAATACCAAGAAAGGCCACTGTATGTATGCATGATGTGTCTTGAAACAATGAACGGCTGTAAAAGCTTACGCTTACTAACAGGCCTCCTTTACTGTCGCCAAAATACAGCAAACAAAAAAAATAACTTATCGTAGGTACCAAGATCAATTTAATTTTCTCTATTGATTATAAACGGTGATCTTAACCGAAAAGCGTCAATTAGATCTAGGATCTTCCAGTCCCCACTCCCGCAACCTCCTGCTTACTGATTCCGCCATGATCAGTGATGATGCCCTAAAACTTCAGACGAGGTTTAATTGGTTGGCACATACGTCACGTGAATTTTTGTTTTCCCAAACCTGATTGGTTATAAAAATCAGGCACCGGCGGGGAAAAACAACTGACCAAAGTATTACGGGAAATAAGGTGACCCAACAAATTGGTAATTTAATCCGTGCAAATAATGATATTGTTTTGTTTACCCACTTGAGGAAAATACAAATGGAAGGCGGCGGGAAAACTAAAGTAAATGGGGAAAGGCCGTGGTTTGGTAATGAGTTGGGGAAAAATTATAATTTTCATTAAAAAAAAATTCTCTGGAAAAAGTTGTAGGGCCTGGGCGGAATATGAAGAATCAAATTTTGCATTGAGAATTGAGATTATCACTTTTTATTATTCCTTCTTCAGTTTTCTTCTGTTTTCTTTCTTAGTTTCTTCTTTCTTTCTTTCCTTGTCAACAGGAAGGAGTGTTTATATTTAGCTTTATTGCGCATATATTGTTTTCTAATTATGCATATTATTCTATTTTAAACTTATTTTATCAGTTATCATTATTAAGTTTTGTTTATTTTTAGAAGAGTTTATTTTTGTCAACACTAGATATCAGTTCAATCATTTTTAGTAGCTTCTTTGTATAGGCCTTGTGCCTATAAATTGGTAAATAAAATATAGGCTATATTGATTATATATTTATATTAATAATATTGATTATATATTAGTTAATATAACTAGGCCTAATAGGATAATATATAACTAGGCCTAATAGAATCATAATAAACTAGGCCGAAGAGGAATACTAATTAATATAACAAAAATAAAATGATTAATTAATATAATATTAAATAAAATATTAAATAATATATTATATATATATATTAAAAGAATTTAGAAAATTACATAAATTCAGAATGAAGTGAAGTTAATAACGTTTTTATGAAAGATTATTCGGAGGAAAACGGATTTGTCCACTGCAGGAAATGGGTTAAATGGTCCATTGGTCTCGGTCCATTGTTTATGCTACTTTGCCTTAGAGACCAGCCCACCGTCCAATCACGTCTCGTTGGCTTACAATCCAGTTGACCAATGGTGGTCGGCTTTTCTCCCGGGATTTGGCGTTTTCCGCCATCCGTCGTCACATAGCATCAGATCTGCGTAGGAGAAGGTCATGGTTTTGGTTTCTTGACAATAAATTTCTTAACGCCAGTCATATTGTGTAGAAGCAGGGAATCGGCGGATTGAAGTACACTAACTAATATGTTTTTGTGATACGTTAACTACATTTTGGGTGAAACAAACCTCAAAAGTGGTGTCCGTCGTTTCGCCAAAGATGCAGTATTTAAATGGTAGATTGTTAGACTCGGCTCGAACAGAACTTGAAAAGGCCGAATGAACAAGCGTCCAAGGCCAAACTGTTGTGTTTGGGTGAAATGGTCAGTATGTCGTTGATGATCACCAAACCACTGCACTGTTAGGTTTGACTCCAAAATCACCAGCCTTGTGGAATAATGGGATTGACTTTGTCACGGGGTTTTTTAAAGCTACATCTAGCAGCATTCAAGTTTATTGAGTCAGTATATGGTTTATTGATATCATCAGAAATACAATGCGATAATAATACCGTAACATGGTAGACAACTGAGACCAAAAGGTGTAGAACCACTTCAAAACTTAGGGACGGATCGGTTACTAGTCATATATGACCATGAATTTAACTCATAACGTTGGTTATAATTATGATTCGTCCTATAGCATCTCATTTAATGGGTAGCGGCTTGTACACACCTTGTTTGGGGGCCTAAAGAAGTGTTTCAGCGTTGTTGTCATGTTAATTTCCACTCTAATGACATTTGCACATAAACAAGTGGGACTGCATGTTAATACTGTGTTCTGAATAGCTTACAATCTTAAGTCGTATCAATTGATATTGATAGGGCAGCAAATGAATCAAAAACAATTTGTGACCATGTTTTTCATGTAATTAGGCCTGAGTGCGGATCACAGCCGATTATGTGCAATCCGGATGGGGCGTTATATAGCTTATGCTCCTCGTTATATTTTCTTTTCATTTAAGGGACGAGGCCTATTCATTGATTGATTCTCTCGTATAGGCCGATTCATGCCATTGATGGGTATTTAATAGCTCGCGTGGTTGGTAGGCTATAATGTTTTTTTTTTTCTCTTTTTTTTTTTTTTTTTTTTTTTTTTTTTTAATATTGAAATATTGATAATTTGCAATATTAAAACAGGGGGAGCTGTATGATAATACTGTGTTGCTTAAATAACTTGCAAGGCTTAAATATATATTGTAGTGTTTTATCTTTATTCGGATCCATCTCTTTGGTTCTGATTCAGTCAACACGTCCTTCAGTTGTTAGCAGTGTGTTTTCTTTAGGGATGCAACCTTTGAATTTTATTTTTTTTTTTTTTACATATGTGGCTTTGTCATTCTAAAATTTGCATATGTGCCTTTACAAAATTGCACATGTTGGCTTTACAGGTGGCTCAATCTGTGTTATGGGTTATAGGGGAAGTTGTCTCCAAGTTCATGGTGTTATAAATAAAACCAAATTGGGTTGATTGCTGTTGCTATCTTTTGTTGTTTTTATTAGGAAACAAGTCTCATTCCAAATTCAAATTGAAGGCAATTGTTTCTTTTTTGAACCATTGTGGCATATGTGATTCAAACCTACTTATATTTATTTGTTTGGATTTTATATGGTTTAGAGTCATTATATTGTTTATTTGTTACTACGCTTTTGCAATAGCGGGCACACGCCATTTTGAGGGGTTGCGTTCAACATAAAATAATAGTGTGCAGTTCAAAGGGGAAAAAGTTTCTGTATGATGTATAGCAGAGGCCTATCAATGTAAAAAGAAATTTGATGCTAAACCTTTTCCAACCAATGCGCTATCATGAAAAACCTAACCACAACTACTTATACGTCACACAAATACCAACTCCTCTCACTTTAATACTCACGCAGACACACACCGTGAAGCAGAAGTGGATGTTAGCGGTGCGTTTTGTCTGCGTTTTAACGCAGTGACAGTGTTACCTTAATTCGGGATCTTTTGCTTAATGCTTGTGCTGTTTTTCAACTAAGAAATATGCATGGCGTATATTATAGTTGGTTCGGAATTTATTTTGAACACCAAAGCATATGTACCCTCTGATTTGTGATTTGTGTGCGGGTAATAAGTGAGGTTTGGGGGGGGGGGCAATGTACATTTTTGTACTTAACCTTACTATAATGGATTGTGTGCGGCGTTCAAGTGAATTGCCTATATGTAATTACCTGAACTCAACATTTTGTTTGTGAATGATTCATTAATTCACCTTTACCGTTGCAGTTAATCCAGCCATGAGGAAGTCACTGGACCTTAATCTGGAAAGGGTTAGATTTGCATGCCAGTGGCTATTATATTCATACATTATTTTTTATGCACAGGTGGTGCAGTTAGATCAATTCTCGTCTCATATTTATAAGTTTGTGAGGTCGGCCCCGATGTCGCCATGGTGTTGGGCACTGTGCCTGGTATTTCACGTAGTTTGCTCTTTCCACTTCGAGGATAAATGGGGTCGGGCATATGATGGGAATGAAAAAGAATGACAGTGCGGGAGGGGTGGCGACCCCCCCCCCCAACAGCATCATTAGGATGTCTATAAATATGAGGGGCAGGTTCGGGCCGAACCCCTAGATTTACTCACACAACCCCTCTGTCGAAGGAACTTCACTGGCTCTTCGTATATCTGATCGATTAAATTCAAGCATGATTATTTCTGGCATCCAGAGTCCTAGTAATAATGGAAAGGACTTTGATAGGGACCTCCAAAAAAGGCCTGCCGGCTTTAAAAGCCAAGTATGTCACTTTTTATGAGCGCCCCCAATTTCAAAAATTGGAGATTTTTGCACAGTTTATGTTGGTAAAAATTGGCTAGTAAACTATAGAACAGCCCTGCTAAAGCGTATAAAAGAAAAACGATTGGTGATTAGAATGGATCCCGATGGGTAATTTAAACGCGGAGCTGGAAACATCAATTTTTATTGATTTATTGATTGAAATAGTGGCATCTCACAAATTGCTGAGAAATGGAACAATGGAGCGCGCAGACGTTAGACACGGCACCTTGAGCAAATTCCGGCTATTTTCATATTAGAAGGACGTTTCCAGCAGCCGCTGCATTATTATCGGAGATTCTCCGATATTAATTATTTCTAATTACAAATTACTTCTTTTGCGACCATAGAGAATTTGATTCTACCACCAGGTGTAGTTTCCTAGTCAATTACCAAGGCAACGTGCAAAAAATTCAAAATATTAGACAATTAGGGGCGCTCATTAAAAAAATGTGTTGTTATTGCGTTAACAGCAAATTCGCATCGGGGCGGAAAGAGCCAAGGTCGACCATCAAGTCTGTGAAAATACGTTTTATTTCCCCATACTCAGTAGCAGTAAAGGTAAATTCAGGCGCGGATCCAGGGAGGGGGAGGATGGGGGCGCCGACCGCCATCCCGGTAATTCTTTGCAAAAATTCAGCCCATTTTTTGAGCTATTTTGGACCAGCTACAGGCCTTTCAGCCCCCCGGTAACATTTTGAACATTTTTCAAATCCTGGATCCGCCATTGTAATGTAAAGGGAGTGCCAAACTTCTCAAAGGGCCCCAGGAGGATCATAAGACTGATCACGGATGGTATTCAAGCAAAGATCATGAAAATGACAGCTTGAATATCCCCGACAGCATCCTAAATTCAAAAAAAAAATAATTACCACTGGGAAATAGCAAGCAATGGATGACGCTAAAATATTTAACCATCGCAAGAAAGGCGACCACGAAACCATCCGTTCGAATAGAGGGATTTTCCTGACCGCCAGTGTCCTCAAACACATTCTGCATAGCCACAGATGACACACATAGAAAACAATACAAGATTTCTGCAGTAGACAAAATTGGCTTCAGGTTTTCCAACAATTAACCGCAACAAAACACTCCACGACGTGGGTGTATAGAAAACATCAGACCATCGAAACAACAGACTCAGACCTCGAAACATCCGACCCGGAAGTAAATTCACTTCAAGGTTGATTGTTTCGAGGTCTGATGTTCGAGACAACCCGGGGGGATGTCTCGAAACAACGACTCGAAACAACAGACCTGAGACCCGGAAGTGATTTTTGGCCGAAGTCAACATTTTACTTCCGGGTTGAGTTTCGAGACAGCCCCCCCGGGTGTCTCGAAACATAAGCCCTCGAAACATGAGACATCAGACCCGGAAGTAAGTTACTTCCGGGTCTGATGTTTCGAGGAATATGATGTTTCGAGACACCCGGGCTGGGATTGTCTCGAAAAATCAGACTTCGAAAACCAAAAAGAACCACGAAGAAATGGGGAAGCTCGAGACGTTTGAACAGAAGGAAAGCTAAAAAGTTTAAATCCGGGCCATTTGGCTTGTGATTTTTGAAATTTCAAGAATACCCTTAACGTGCATTGGCACGGGTAAGTATTGTGCCGCTCAATTGAGTTTTCCGGCAAGTTCACGTGATGTTGTTTTGAGCGCTAGTCATTCTATTATCACGGTAGTCCCAAAGTATTTAGCACGAATCTCATATGCCACGAGGGAAGAGCGTTATTCCTTCGTACTGAACATTGTGTAATCTTCTACTGACGCTTGCAGGGGCCTACAATTTACAGTGTGAGGGGCATCCAGCAGTCTAAGCATATACTATTGCACCGCTGCCTGTACCATATTGAAATACGGCAGAACGTTCACGGGCCAAAACATGTTGCCGACGTTGTATTCGATGCTCAATTTTAATAATAATATTTGGCGATCTTAAGTGGAAAATTACTTCGGGTCTGAGGTCTGTTGTTTCGAGGTCTGATGTTTCGAGACAATCCCCCCGGGTGTCTCGAACCTTCAGACCTCGAAACATCACTTCCGGGTGGAGGTTTGATGTTTCAGGTTCTGATGTTTCGAAGACACCCGGGGGGGAATGTCTCGAAACATCAGACCCGGAAGTAAAATGTGGACTTCGGCAAAAAAATAACGTCGGTCTGAGGTGTTGTTTCGAGGGTCTGTTGTTTCGAGACATCCCCCGGGTGTCTCGAAACATCAGACATCGAAACATCAGACAGACCCGGAAGTGAATTTACTTCCGGGGCTGATGTTTCGAGACTGAACGTATGTTACTGAACATACGCCTCAGTATGTTGTTTATTTTGTTATGTAATCCATCATTTTTTAATATGTGTTTTACGTGATGTTATACTGGTCTGGAGGAGAATACAATAAAAAACCTGTAACTCCCACTTCTTCAGACAGTTTAACTTTGTGGACATGTCAACCCCCACACTTTTTTTCCAAAAAAAACACCACACTAAGTTTGTCGACAGAACTTTTTGCAGCCGCGTAACCATACCTGAGCCCCGTAGAGCATCAGCCCAGAAGGTTTTGGTTAACGAACGAAATACCAATATCTGAACACGGGAAAATTCGAAGAAAAAATGTAACTTTGTAAATAGGAAAGTCTGCCGGGGACCCGTGGTGACGTGTAGCCCCAGCGGAGGGGTAAAGTTTCTAGGGCGGTCAATATTTGACTGCTCTAAATCTAATATAATATAGCTTCAAATATTCCTTAGGTAAGCAGGAGTAAAAAAGTCAATTGGTCACACGCGTGTGGTGGGTGCTTCCTTTCCAAGATATTGGAAACTGGCTAAAGGTCATTTGTTATTCAAGAAAGGTCACCCGTTTGCAATACCAGGATTTGTTTTGGAAAAATATTTTTTTTAAATGTTAATGATACTGATCCAAATATTAAATGCTTTTGCACTTTCGGCATCTCCTTGTTGTTATAATTTGGAAGGGGTACAAAAGTCCCGGTAGGACTCTATATATGGGACGGGGGAACATATTACCCCTCCCTATGAAAGGAACCAACCCTATGCCCAAAATACAAAAGCATATTTTGAATCAGTATCAATTATCTAAATATGTTTTTATATTTTTTCAAAGAAATCTGGGTATTAACAAGTGTTTGACCTTTCTTGAATAACAATTGCCTTTAGCCTATTTTCCCAAATAATCTTGGAAAGGAAAGCACCACACGCATGTGACCCCCAATTGACTTTTTTACTCATGGTAACCTAAAGAATTATTTGAACTATATTGCATTAGATTTAGAGCAGTTCAAATATTGACCCCCATAGTAACTTTAGTTCCCCTCCCTGGGGCTACACGCAAAAGGGTCTCGGCCAGACTTCATATTTTCAAACAACAAGTTATATTTTTCTCTGAATTTCCCGGTATTCAGCTAGTGGTATCTTGTTCGTCTAGAACCAAAAACATTCTGGCTGACGGTCTACCGAGGAAATTCTGAAAAAATGCGTCAGCCTGAGGCGGCCGCACAAACTCATTATTACTTATTCCCCTTCCTTCTCTTTCTCCATCTCCTTTCCCCTCTTTTCTCCCATTTAAAACGTCGTATCCGTCCCCAGTTTTCGCTTCTCCGTCCCCAGTTTAGTTGCCTGGGGTTGACTCTAAAGATAGTCACCTAAAAGGTCCAATTCCAGTTCCATTCCAGTAAACATTAATTTATTGTGTAGTAAAACAGTTACCATAGGATACGGGAATTTTAAAGAAAGTTGTGATTTTCTATAAGAAGTGAGACTTCGAATTGAACTTAGCTATTTGACCAGAATTAGTATAGGACAAGCATATGTACAAGTCAAAAACATAAGGGGGTAGGACACGACCTGTCGATTTGGGCATTTGGGAATTTCCAAACGGTAATGTTTGGAAGTTAGTACGGAAGCCTCGATCCCAGTGAATTACAAAATTACCTTTTAAACCTTCGTTCAAAAATCTTAGTAATTCATGATGATTGGGAATATAAACTATGCACCGACCCCGGGGGGGGGGGGGGGGGGAGGTTGTATTCCAGGGTGGAATGAGGCGTGAACATGGGACATACCCTAAACAAGCATTGTTGTCTGTTTTTGCTACATAAACAAAACAAGTCTTTTGTCAGTTTTGCTACCTTAAACAAGTAAGCAATTACCCTATTATTGGACTTTGCTCATGTTGCTTTAGCCAAATTACAATATTTTTGTGATTTGATCTCGCGTCACATCAAAATTTCATGGGTTTTGCGAAAAAAAAAACATACCCTTTTCCCCCTATTTGCTGTTTTGACACCCTAATCAATGTACGCGCGCGCGTACATCGCTTTTGGAAAAAAGAGACCCCTTTACGCGTTTTCTTGTTCACGCATAATATCCACGTTGAATAGAAGTTGGCCCCCCCCTAAAATAAAATGATCCATCACTCTGAGTTAGAAAGAATCACAGGGTCATTGATTGGTCATTTTATTTTCAGTCGTGCATATTATTTTAATTTTTCCTCCTGTTAATGTACCCTTCCCTACTATCCAACATACTCTCAGGATGACAAAGTTGCATCATCGACATTTAGAATCATCAAAACATTTCCCGTAGACTCTTATGCAAGGTCTATGGCATACTGCAGCCTGCAGGCATATTAAAATATAATGTGCCAGATTGGGTTCGTTTCTTAGGTGTCTTTCTTCCTTTTTTTTTCCGAGTTCTTCGGTGTCATTTATCTAAATGTTCTCAGAAAATACTAGGTGAAAGCAGACTCAGTCAAAGTACTGCTATAATGCCCACCAATGTATTTCTCAAAATCTTAAAACGCCTTTAATATAATAGAACATAACCTATTTGCAATGGTTGACACGAATAAAAGAAAACCGACACATTTTTGCTCCTGTTCAGGTCGTCGAAGCGAAATGTGCACAGGACAAATGACCCCGCTCATCCAAGTCATCCCTTGTGACATAAAGTTGGGTTATGCCATAGAGGTCAGTTAGTAATGGTTACGGTTCATTCAGTGGGCGGATTTGTGTATGCAATTGTGTCACCTTTTAAGGATTCGATAATGTTTTGTTCCGTTCAATGTTTTTCCTTGCTTAAAATGTAAAGCCACGTTATCATATTTTAATGATACATATCGCTATGATCGATGTAGTTTCATGGACAATTAGGCATATGTGGTTGGTCTTAACTTAAAAGGTCACAAATTCTGGAGGAGGAGTTAAATGTGACAGTTTAGCTTTTAGCATCGTCAGACAGTTAAAATACATGAAGGTGGAAAGAATAGGAAGAGATAAATACCCGATCTATGTTAAATTGTATGGTCAACCGATCCTGGTCAGTTTTTTTTCATACGTGTTTTTCTCACTCACATGCACCATGCAAGTATATCACAAACTGATTACCAAGTAGAGCTAAATATATGAAAGATATAGACATGTTTAATTATAGTAGGTATAAATGAAAAGGTCCCGTTCAGAAGTTTGGGGAAGAAGTTTGTAAATTGGTAAGATGCTTTTCGATAGTTTGACTGTGAAGGATGTTAAAAATCCAAAGTTTGAGTCAACCTATGGGCAATGTGGAGGATATTGTCAAATAAGTTGTAAAATTAATAGAGTGTAAATTGTATTTGTGACTTGGAAGCAAATTTTGAGCTGCGTAACAGAGTTAGATTTTCATTTGCCATTATGTGGTCAATGTGTCGAGAGTATCAAGTCAGTGTGAAGCTGCCGTGCGTCGTTGGTCGGTTTGTAAGGATCTCTAGTAACGTCAGTGATGAAAGGTCTAACGGGGAGGAAGTGATGTTAAGATTGAGATCATTGAGAGCAAAAGTGAAGGTCCCAATTACAGGGTTTGGGGGACTCCGGAGCGCACACGGACCCAGTCTGAATGTTCCCATTCATGACCCACTATTTACGAGTTCTCAAAAAGAAAGTAACCCATGTATCTAAGTGTCTTTGATGCCGTATTTGATGGGCTTGTATGTGAGATTGTTGTGAGGTACTCTGTCAATCTTAGAGCGTAAAGTTTGATCATGTTTGTCTGCGTGGTATTGGCGAAGTGAATGAGTATAACGTTCTGTTGGGAGGGTGTCTCGAAAAACATCAGACTCGAACAACAGACATCAGACCCGAAACATCAGACACGAAGTTAAATCTTCCGGGTCTATGCTGTGAGGTCTGATGTTCGAGACCACCCGGGGGAGGTTTTCTCGAAACAACATACCTCAGACCCGGAAGTTATGTTTTTTGCCGAAGTCAAACATTTTACTTCTGGGTTGCTGTCGAGACATCCCCCCGGTGTCTCGAAACATCAGACCCTCGAACCATCAAACCTCAGACCGAAGGATGTTTCGAGTCTGATGTTTCGAGACACCCGGGGGGATGTCTCGAAACATCGACCTCCCAAAACAACAGACTCCAGACCTCGAAACATCCCAGCCCCGGAAGTAATTTCACTTAAGATCGCCAAAATTATTATTAAAATTGAGCATCGAATACAACTTCGGCGACCATGTTTTGCCCGTGATCGTTCTGCCGTATTTCCAATATGGTACAGGCATCAGGGATGCAAAGTATACGATTAGACTGACTGGATGACACCTCACAATGTAAAGTGTAGGCGGCAAGCGTAGATAAAAGATTACACATGTTCAGTACGAGGCAAGAAGAACGCTTCCTCGTGGCATAATGATATTCGGGTAAATACTTGCGGACTACAGTGATTAATAAAGAATGAATAGCGATCAAACAAAATCACGTGAAACTTGACCCTTGAAAACTCAAATTAGCGGCACAAATCGTACTCCGTGCCAAGGTAGTTGAGGGTTCTACGTGAATTTCGCAAAATCACACACGAGATTGAAATGTTTACTTCGGGGGGGAAAATCACTCCGGGTCTGATGGGTCTGATGTTTCGAGGTCCGATGTTTCGAGACATCCCACGGGTGTCTCGAAACAATCATACCCTCGAAACATCAACCTCAGACCCGGATTGATGTTTCGAGGTCGATGTTTCGAGACGCCCCCGGGGGGATGTCTCGAAACTCCAGACCTCGAAACAACGACCTCAGCCTCGAACATCATACCCAAGGTAATTATCACTTAAGATCGCAAATATATTATTAACATTGAGCATCGAATACAACTTCGGCCGACCATGTTTTGCCCGTGAACGTTCTGGCGTATTATCCATATGGTACAGGCATCAGTGCAATAGTATACGCTTAGACTGCAGGATGCACTAAATTGTAGGCCTGCAAGCGTAAGATAAAGATTACACAATTTTTCATACGAAGAACAGCTTCCTCGTGGCAATAAGATATTCCTTGCTAACTCCTTTGGACTACAGTTTAAATTATAAGAATTACTATCGATCAAACAACATCACGTGAACTGGACCTTGAAACTCCAAATTAGCGGCACAATACTTACCCGGGCCAGTACGTTGAGGGTCCCCTACTTGAATTTTCAAAATCAACACCCAGATTGAAATGTTTACGTCGGGAAAATCACTTCCGGGTCTGAGGTCTGTTGTTTCGAGTCCGATGTTTTTCAGCATCCACCGTGTCTCTAACATCAGACCTCGAAACATCAGACCGGAAGTACTTCAGTTCCGGGTCTGAGGTCGGCATGTTTCGAGGTCCTTATGTTCGAGACACCCGGGGGATGTCTCGACATCAGACCCGGAAGTAAAATCTTGACTTCGGCAAAAAAATCACTTCGGGTCTTCAGGTTGTTGTTTACGAGGTGGTCTGTTGTTTCGAGAACATTCCCCCCGGGTGTCTCGAAAAACATCCAGACCTCGGAACATCAGACCGGGAATGTGGAATTTAACTTCGGGTCTGATGTTTCGAGGTCGGAGGTCTGTTGGTTCGAGGTCCTGATGTTCGATCCACCCACGTCGTGGATTGTTGTGAGGTTAAATTGTTGGAATCTGAAGCCATTTTGTCTATCTGCATAGAATCTGTATTGTTCTATGTGTGTCATTAATGTGCTAGGCAGAATGTGTTTGAGGACGGAACCCGGCGGCAAGGAAAATCCCTCTAATTTCGACGGGGATAGTTCGGTCGCCTTTCTTGTCGATGGGTTAAATTATTAGCGTCATCAGTGATGGCTATTTCACCAGTGGTTAATTATTGTTTGAATATGAGGGATGCTGAACGTGGGGAAATATTCGCTGTCATTTTCATGATCTTTGCTGGAATACCAGTCCGGTTGAGCAGTCTTATGATCATGGGCCCCTTTGAAAGGTTGGCAATCCATTTACTGCTACTGAGGTATGGGGGAAATGAAAACGTATTTTTCAGAAATTGATGGTTAGACAGTGGTCTCTTCCCGATTCGAATTTGCGGTAACGCAATAACAGCCATTTTTAAGAGCGCCCCCAATTGTTATATTTTGAGATTTTTGCACAGTGGCATGGTAATTACTAGGAAACTACACCTGTGGTAGAAATCACATTCTCTATGTGTCGCAAAAGCAGGGATTTGTAATTAGAATAATTAATATCGGAGATCTCCGATATTAATTAAAAACGGGCTGGAAACGTCCTTCTAATATGATGAAATAGCCGGGAATTTGCTCAATGTACGTCTGTCTACGTCTGCGCTCTTCCATTGTTCATTTCTCAGGCAATTTATCATAAACGGACATAAAATTGATGTTTCGTCAGCTCCGCCGTTTTAAATACACCATCGGGATCCCCAATCTTAATCACACAACGTTTGTTTATAGCATATTAGAATTGCTGTTTATAGTTATAGACAATGTACCAAAACAAACTGTGCAAAAATCTCCAATTTTTGAAAATTGGAGGCGCTCTATAAAAGTATCATATTGCTTTTAAAGCCTAAGCCTTTTTTGGACGGTTGGTACTCGATCAAAGTCTTCCATTATTACTAGGACTCTGGATGCCAGGAAGAATCATGCTGAAATTTAATACGATCAGATATACAAAGCCAGTGAAGTTCCTTCGACAGAGGGGTTGTGTGACGTAATAATCTAGGTTCTGCCCGGAACCTGCCCTCTATTTATAGAATTCGATTTGTATCTAGGCTATGTTTTTAATGAAACTGCGAACCCGACATCGTCTGGTCTGCCACAAAATTTGCTGGCGCAGTCCACAGAACATGTCACTAACAAGGCAATCTACCGCTAAAGTTCTTGGGGTGAGCTACCCAGGAAATGCCTAAACACGGGTCCAGGAAATTTAAAGGTCCTTGTTCCGATGCCCTTTGGACTATTTATTCCACAGCACTCATCCGCATTTTCATATAAATCTTAATTGTAAAAAAACAAAAAACAAAACAAAAAACAAAACAAAAACAAACACAAAAATTCAACAGCCAAACACCGCCACCACCAATAACAACGAAACAGAAATATTGTAATATGCCAGGCATTCATGAAATTGATTGAAATGCAGTGAAGTGAATGTCTATAAATGCACCAACAATACTCAAATTAGGATTGCAGAGATTAAATTCTGGACTCACTATTTTACAGGTTTTGCCCCATCCACTCATAAACCATGCCCTGTTAAGTTTTAGAATCCTTGTAATCTGAGAAAAAAAAGGTCATGTTGCTTTTCAACATGATTGTGAGCATTTTAAAATTTGGGACCCATGCATAATCTCGAAAACCCAACGCCCCTGGGGTCCATTAAGGGGGGTTGGCAAGTGCTTCCATAAATTATGGATTTAGGCAATACCAAAGTAGTGTGTAAAAAATGCACAATTTATCCGAAAAGCGTACACTCTTCGCTCAGTCCCCGCTATAATGGTGTGCGTTCAGGCTTCATCTCTCGCACCGTCGGCTGACACTAGCCTTTCGAACATTCCTTAAAGACTGACTCAGAGATTTCCCGAGGAGGGCGCCCTCAATT
Source organism: Ophioderma brevispina (assembly GCA_023653785.1). NCBI lineage: Eukaryota > Metazoa > Echinodermata > Ophiuroidea > Amphilepidida > Ophiodermatidae > Ophioderma > Ophioderma brevispina. The sequence continues at coordinate 107,143 of JAMKCH010064704.1, forward strand.
TTCCAAACATATCGTGTTTTTGCATATACATAATGCTTGTCCATACTAATCACTGTGTGAAATAACTAAGCCAAATCGAATCCTTCATATAGAAAAATAACAACTTTGTTATAAAATTCCGATCCGGAATTTTCGTTTTACCAGTATCCTATGGCAATGTACATAAATGCTTTACTGCATTGAAAACGAAACTCCGATTATCTCAAACTTTGGAATATTAGGCATTTTAGGTGACTATCTTTAGTTCTAGTGTACTATTTTTAATTACTACACAAAATAATATCATTTCGAAATCTTTAAGTCAGCCTTTAAGCGCGGAGAGATAAACAGATGCGGATTTACGCGTGAAGCATGTACAAATGGCCAACGTCGCCTGCATGACGTCCAGCGTTGAAGTCTGAATGCACCATTAGTATGCAGAGACATGAAGAGTTTGCATAATGTATGCTTAAGCCTTAAAGCAATATCGCACATTTTTTTGAAGGGCGCCCCAATTTTTCAAAAATGTGTAGATTTTTACACGGTTTGCATTGTGAAACTGGCTAGTAAACTATCACATGTGAAGGTTTTTGTTAAGCTCGAAAATGGTATGGTCACAAACGAAGGAATTTGTACTAGAATAATTATTATCGGGGATCCCCGATAATAATTCAACGGCTGTGGAAACGGCCTTCCAATGTGAAATAGACGGGAAATAGCGCCATGTACGTGTCTACGCTCATGCATTAGTCGTGTGTTAGTTGTTTTAATAGTTCGGGCAATCAAGTTAGAGGTTTCTCGAGGTGGCACTATTATGGACGGACATAAACGTAGCATTTCCAGTCTCTGACGTTAAGTCCAATCTGGGATCCCAATTCTTAATTACAAAATCCTTATTTTGTGATAAATACGATTTTTAGCCATCTCGTTCGCAGGTATAGTTTCCTAGACAATTACCAACGTAACTGTGCAAAAATATCAAATTTTGAAAATTGGGGCGCTCTTCAAAAAATGTGCCAATATTGCTTTAAGTTGTGCACAAGAAAAATTATGAAAGTAAATCAGTTACATGACCACAGGGTGGCAGGAGATATGGCCTCCGGGCTCACAGTCCGGGAACAATGGTGAACAATAGGCAATCGATTCAGTGAATCTTAACGTAACATTAGTTTCACGCTGTATGCCGTTGTCGTCTATGGAGACCGGGACTGTGATATCTTGGCCGGACCGGACTATGATTACTTCACAAGGCCATTAGTATGTGGATCAGATGAGTTGATTCTTTTAAACATTAAGTTCAATATCCCTCACAACTTTTGAAAACGGGTTTTTTTCGATTTAATTATTTATTTCGAGTATATGGATGTTGCAAGTACCTTTGTTGTTGGACCTTGAAATAGCGTGACATGTACAAACGTTTGATTTCTTTTCTGTTAAAGTGGGCCATTGTTATGTCAAGGTTACGGTCCCCAAAGGGGCTTGGATAATGTTGTTTGCCCGTCAGAATATCGTATCCGTTCATATTATTACACTTGTTATTATCTTCCTATTTTGACACAATGTGATAATCCTACCCATATGGTTTGATTAATACGATGTCAATATGTGGCATCCACAGTCAATAAAGTAGGCTGTGTGATTTTTCTAGGAAGCAACACAAACAAGATGGATAAAGCCAATAAAAAGTGATATCAGGTTCTCCGCTTTCCGTTATGTGGTCTCCCCATTTTGACCTATTTTTCGTTGTCAGGAAAAAATGGCCAAGTCTCCCATATAAAACAAAAAACAAAAGTGGGTCAAAATACAATTATTAAAAAAATCGCATAGTAGATTTGGTCGAGAGAGGGAACGGAGCACATTTCCCCTAAGAGAAACATTTAGTCATTGGGACACGGGAGTGAAAAAAATTAAAATTACAAAAATACGTAAGGAAAATAGAATAGAACAATAATAGCTGAAACAACTTAAACATTTAAACGCAAGAGAGAGAGAAAAAAAAAAAACAAAAAAGAAACCCCAAAATAAACAAAGAGAATTTTTGGAGCCGAATCCATCAGAGAGATATTAAACGGAAGCTGTTACCATAAAGAATTATAGCCACCATAACCATTTAATGTAAGTGTGTAGTATCGTACATTAGATATTCCGGATTTACGATATGCCTTAAACCTGCTCTATTTCTTAATAATTATTTATTCTAGATGCCATTCCGAAAAATGATAATTACCGTAGTATTGTTTTGCTATCCACAGAGAAAAATTATATGTTGCAGAAATAGAAATTTCCCAAAGGCAGAGTTCATATAGATCAATTAGTGTACTATTGAAAATGATCTTTGTTCGATGGCATGTACACGTGCAGGGCTCTTAACTAACTTGCTTTCTGAAGTTTACGTATAGTATTTTGTTTCTTAAAAGGCCAAACACAAAACGAATCTACAAATGAAAATGGTCGGAACTCGTGTGGGATGAAGTGTAGTAAAACAGATGTTTCTCTTAGATAATTTTTTCTCTAATTCGAGATTCTAATATCCCGGAGGAACTCGCGAAACACAAATATTTTTGCCACCATGTCCTGATCACATGATCAATTCAAAGTGGTGGATTTCACATTGACAAGGTTCTTTATCGTTTGAGTGTAATCGAATATTTAACACAATTGGAAGAACGCGCCGGGGGGGGCGGATTCATTTTAGAATAAGTTAGTCACTTATAACCAGGTCAGCTTTTTGCCTGCGCTTTTAGAGCGTCCCATCGGCTTTGAAGCAGACGATTTCGACACATTCAGTCGCTAACATGACAAAAGGTAAATCTGAAATTTAATTTGCTTAATGTACTACCTTTTTGCCATATTTATATTAGCTTTTTTTGCCCACTGGCATTGCTCTAAGATGCAAAGATTGCAACATTGGAAATAATTTAATTTTCTTCTCACTTACGACGGATTTGATTGGTTCGAAAATCAAATTTTGTATTAAGCCAATCAAAGACATGGTCAGAAAAGCTTAAAAACGCATATAACATAAGGTATTTTATGTAATGATCTAAGACCAATACCTTTCATGAAAAACTAGAATTTTGCGATTCTCGGCTTCGCGCTCACTATATTCAAAGATATAAGCTGTGGGCCGATCCATAAAAAAACTTAACATTTTAGTGACACATACACACATACAGAACAAATATATACACACGCACAACGGATTGGAAAGTGGTCCTGCCAGCTATGCTGGCGGCCCACAAAAAAGGTGATAAATCTCAGGGGGTTAACGGAAAGATATGTTCATTAAACACAAAGTTGTGGGAAGTGTTTCGCATAATATTCCATTTAGCAACGAATACATCATATATACATACCTGACTCGTGTGGCAAATATTATAAGGACGGGTTTTAAAACTTAATATAGTTTTTATGTAACGTCACTGTCTTCACCAGGCAAAACTGCACTACACAACGCTGCTCAGCCACATCTTAAACTTAAGTAGATTGGTCCTTAAACGCTCGTTAGTGGATAAGAGATGGTGGGGCTCCTGGAATCCAGACTCCAACAACACATTTTCTAAAAGAATAATTCAACGAAATTCTGCACATGTTAAGACAACTCTAAGAAATTATTATTATTAGTGAAATAAAAGTTCAACAATATTGAGTAATTTAGAAATTATGGGCAAAAGAAAATAATTTTCGTGCCGGATATGTCAGGCTCCATAGACGACAACGGAATAAAGCGCGAAACTAATATTGCGTAAAGAGTTAACTGAATCGAGTGCCCTATTCGTTACCGTTGTAGGTGGACTATGAGTCCGGCGGACCGTATCTCTTGCCACACCGGTCGAAAAGCAACCACTTTGTTTCGCTATTTTCTTCACCATGATGCGCTAAAATATTAACTAATTTATGGCTTTTGGGAGTTAAACAACATTAATTAAATATAGTGTAACGGGGCAAATGACGTTAACGTTTACTGTAATGGAGATAAAAATAGAAAAATAATCTTTAATTTCAATAACCTTCTTTTGGTAGCGTTTGCAGTAAATTAACAGGAAGTGTACTGGAACCTTAGATTTTATGATCATGGAATTCAGGATGTCATTTATTTTATTTTTATTTATGTGCTCAAACGTATTTGTAAGAATAAAGAAAATATACCACCTTCTTCACCATCTGTCGAGTGGACGTCTCTCTTGCAGGATTCAGAATCAGGAACAACGAAATTGAATGGTGTATTTAAGTTTATTTTCAATTAACCACCAATTGTTCTGCGTTTCAAATAACCACCTGTTCGTAATGAATTGTCATTTTAAGTGTTAAGATACTATTTGTTTGTGATACCAGAGTTTTCGAGTTAGGGTCCCTAGGATTTTTGTAGTTCGGCCAAGTCTCGGGAAAAAGACTTTGAAATTACAAGTCCTTTTGGCCGGACGCAGTACTTGTCTACCTGAGCTCCTCCACCCTATGTCATGGCGAATATTCTCCTTAAACCCTTCATTTCTAGGATATGGTGCTATAAAAGATTGCACTTGAGGCAACGTGAAGATGAATTCTTAGAGTATCACCAACGGTACCCAAATACTCATTGAGACAGTCAGAATAAACCTCCCTAAGCAGCCTATTGCAAAATAGTGAAAAATATTCTCATACCCAAGTTTTAATGGAACAAACCACTAAAATTGTTTTGTTTAACCCTAGTAGGAACCTATTCTGAGTAGCTAAATCCTACACATTTACACAAGATTTATAAAACTAAACTACAGGCCATAAACGAAACAAAGATCTTGGCTATCCTCAGAAGAAATTCGTGATGACTATCTCAATGTAATTAAATGTTGATTTAGTTTTACCAAATGTGTGCTATACTTTGTATTTTTCTAACAGTTAGTTTTCAAACTTTACACCATATTATTGTGATACCTAAGAAAGAGAAAGGGAGAGAGAGAGAGAGAGAGAGAGAGAGAGAGAGAGAGAGAGAGAGAGAGAGAGAGAGAGAGAGAGAGAGAGAGAGAGAGAGAGAGAGAGAGAGAGAGAGAGAGAGAGAGAGAGAGAGAGAGAGAGAGAGAGAGAGAGAGAGAGAGAGAGAGAGAGAGAGAGAGAGAGAGAGAGAGAGAGAGAGAGAGAGAGAGAGAGAGAGAGAGAGAGAGAGAGAGAGAGAGAGAGAGAGAGAGAGAGAGAGAGAGAGAGAGAGAGAGAGAGAGAGAGAGAGAGAGAGAGAGAGAGAGAGAGAGAGAGAGAGAGAGAGAGAGAGAGAGAGAGAGAGAGAGAGAGAGAGAGAGAGAGAGAGAGAGAGAGAGAGAGAGAGAGAGAGAGAGAGAGAGAGAGAGAGAGAGAGAGAGAGAGAGAGAGAGAGAGAGAGAGAGAGAGAGAGAGAGAGAGAGAGAGAGAGAGAGAGAGAGAGAGAGAGAGAGAGAGAGAGAGAGAGAGAGAGAGAGAGAGAGAGAGAGAGAGAGAGAGAGAGAGAGAGAGAGAGAGAGAGAGAGAGAGAGAGAGAGAGAGAGAGAGAGAGAGAGAGAGAGAGAGAGAGAGAGAGAGAGAGAGAGAGAGAGAGAGAGAGAGAGAGAGAGAGAGAGAGAGAGAGAGAGAGAGAGAGAGAGAGAGAGAGAGAGAGAGAGAGAGAGAGAGAGAGAGAGAGAGAGAGAGAGAGAGAGAGAGAGAGAGAGAGAGAGAGAGAGAGAGAGAGAGAGAGAGAGAGAGAGAGAGAGAGAGAGAGAGAGAGAGAGAGAGAGAGAGAGAGAGAGAGAGAGAGAGAGAGAGAGAGAGAGAGAGAGAGAGAGAGAGAGAGAGAGAGAGAGAGAGAGAGAGAGAGAGAGAGAGAGAGAGAGAGAGAGAGAGAGAGAGAGAGAGAGAGAGAGAGAGAGAGAGAGAGAGAGAGAGAGAGAGAGAGAGAGAGAGAGAGAGAGAGAGAGAGAGAGAGAGAGAGAGAGAGAGAGAGAGAGAGAGAGAGAGAGAGAGAGAGAGAGAGAGAGAGAGAGAGAGAGAGAGAGAGAGAGAGAGAGAGAGAGAGAGAGAGAGAGAGAGAGAGAGAGAGAGAGAGAGAGAGAGAGAGAGAGAGAGAGAGAGAGAGAGAGAGAGAGAGAGAGAGAGAGAGAGAGAGAGAGAGAGAGAGAGAGAGAGAGAGAGAGAGAGAGAGAGAGAGAGAGAGAGAGAGAGAGAGAGAGAGAGAGAGAGAGAGAGAGAAATCCGTCACAAGCAGCCCATAGGTAAATGTATTTTTTGACCACAAGCCCCTACCATAATTCACTTTAAATGTCACTTAATTTAAAGTTTGTCAAGCCCATAGTTCCACTGCAATAACAATGAAAAGAGGACCAAAAATATAAACTCAAAATCCAACATTCGAAATACGTGATTAATATCCTTTTAGTCTGTAAAGGTTGCATAAACCCATCAAGCTCCTTGGCGTGATTTTGTTCAATAGCTTGGATAAATATAACATTCAGATATTGGCGCTATTGACTTAATACCGTTAACCAAGTTTCTCCAAATCTTTCAACAGCTAGCGTACTAGAGGCTGACATTTTTATTTCAGTTACAGTATCTTCCTACAACGTGGGCGAAATTTCATACGATATGTTATAAAAACTTGTTATTAAGCAAAATGTGAGAAGGACGACGTGTACAGGGATTTTTAGAAGCCTTTAGGAACACTTTTAAGTATCCCATCTTCTTTTCCTGTTGCTTGGGCCGGAAGGGTCCAACTTTATTGAGAGCAAATGAATATTATATAAAATTAGGTATGTTGCTTAATGTTGAATTCTATAGGAGTATTGCACAATGAAAACGTTCCAAATGTTATAAACTATAGGAAACAGAAAAGTCAACAAAAAAATGCAGACTACTTTTGAAAAAAGAAAAAACATTGCTTTATGATATCACCACGTAACATACAGCCTGTCTCAAAAAACATTGTTAATTTAAAAAAAAAAAAAATGTTTAAATATGAAATTTCAAAAGAAGTCATTCTCACTTGGCATATTATTAAAGAACAAAGACCGGACTTTCCAATAATGTTGTTTCATCTTATTTGCTTTTGTCAATTTGGAGATATAATCAATTTAATGCGATGCACCAAAATCGATTTTGTGCCACTTTTGTGCCACCTTTACACATAATCAGTTTTGTGATAAATATTTTCTTTTAATAAATAGTAAACAAATACAAATATATATTGCACGTCAATGAAATGGAGCTTTGAATTTATTACAAAATAGGTATCTGTTAAATTCACGCAGGAATGAATATAATTGCAACAAAATAAACACTCCAAATCCAAAGTAATGGTTTAACAATATTGCACTATCTTAGTGCATTAACTATATAATTGTTGAAGTCAATTTGAATTTGGAAGCAAATATCAAGGTGTCGGTAGGACTTTCATTTGTTCGTTTGTATTCTCTGCATGCTTGGGTTGTTCTGGAGGACAGGTCTGGACAAGTTAACCTATTGACCTCTCGTGCAAGCGCCCTATACTATATAGCAGTCATCCGGCTTTCGCTATTACCTGGCTTTCTGGACCCGGGCGATTTTTGTGTCGCCTGCATTAAGGCAGAAAGACACATCACTTTGTCCGTTTTGTTGTATGTTGTAGTCTGTTGAATTGTAAATTTGGTTGTTGGGAAAAGGGTTAACATTTGCCTGTAATATCCGCATACTTCGATGGATTTAAACCAATTCTGAGTCATAGGTGCAACATCGGATCCCTCATTTGCTGATGAGGTCAAAGGTTACATACCAAGTTTAAAAATCATGTGAGGTCAAGTTGTAAAAAGTTGTTAAAAGTTGAGTTCAATTGGAACCATTATTATATTTGTATGGATCCAAGTGTGGGAAAAATATTGGATCCGAAACATAATAATGATAAAATTGGATGATTTTCTCCCAATATTTATTGGTCTCGCTATGAGTTTTAAAATATTTTTGCAAGCTCAACAAATAGATATGGGCTCAATCAATCCAATTTTATACCAAACTTGGTTTGTGGGTATAACATGGGAACCCTCATTTGTTTATGAGGTCAAAGGTCACATACCAAGGTCAAAGGTCATGAGGCCTATCATTCACAAACCCCGACGGCGCGGCAGGCGACACTAGCGGTTCGAGGACCATGAAAACTGTTTTTGGGATTACCTGGCTTTCGCGATGAGTAGCACTGCCGCAAACTTGTTCTGGCGCATGTAGCCCCAGTTATATCGACTCTCCAAATTTGAAGACTGTACAACCTGTGATCTCCAAAAATAACGGTGGACACACAAACATATAACCTATTAATAAATATATAGATACCAATTACATTAATAAAGAAATAGTTTAACATGTTGGTAAATGAACAAAAAATGCTTGTAAAAAGCGTACCTTTTGGTGAATAAAGGATCTGTTAGGGGGAGGAGTTAAGACGAACCTACCACAACATCTGGTAAGATTTACCTTTTAATAATCGCCCCTTTTTTCTGGACACAACGCTTCATGTTGTTCAATTCGTGTTTGCTGTTCAATGTTCATTGCCGTTGCTTATTATAAACAAAGAAAATACATTATTATGCAGAACTGCAGCGTCAACCTTTATGGATACCAAGGAGTATGAAAAAAAAAAACTGCATTCAAGACGGTACAAACAGGTTGAAACGACCGCTCCACCTAGCTGAAGTTTTGACACGTAAGGTTTTATATAACACACGGACCGCTTGGTATAGTATTTCACTTGTATATACGCAATCGTTCAGGCTCTATCGTACTAGATATTCACGGAAGTAAGACCAGCGACTAATGGTTTAATTTACCGGTTCCTCTAAGATCTACACATACACACTACAATACGGTCAAACTGGTTTGATTTATATCTGCCTCGATGTCTCTTTAAAAGAGATTGAGAGTTTATGCCGGTCGCTTCCGTATGACCGTGTTGGTTAAATTTAGAACCTAATCTTGGCTTGCTGGTCTAGGTTACGCCATTGACCTCTCGATTTTGCTCTTTGTATAAATAGGAACACAATTTTCTGCAAGTCGTAACTCTTTCTTGTCCATTTGTTATCTGTATAGGCTCTGAGTGGGAGGAGACGTCGTTGGGTAGCGTGGGTAGGTGGATTATATGGTGAGGGTATCAGTGATGTCTGGATGTATTGTGTTTTGTGTTTGGATCGGTGTCTGTCTATGTTACATGCGTATCTGGCAAGTATAAATTCACAATAGGGAGTACTTTAGAATACCCTACCATTTTCGCGGCGCCAAGCGAAGCTCGACTTTTTAAAAATCGGAGCTGCGGCTGCGGCCGGTGATCCAGAGGAAATGTGATTAATCTGGGAAACCCCCACATGTCGCACACGACCAGTTTGAAAATCGAAATACTTACAACTCTGTTATATTGTCACTTTTTTTTTTGTCAGATTTGTACTAAGGCGTAACTTTTGTGTATCAAAGAAGAAATGTGGACAAATCTACTTTAGAATGTGTTATTTTAACCGCTTACATTTCATAACAATAAATCTAAGTTCTGGAGTCATTTCTTGCTTTCGCCTGCGGTCATGTTGAAATCTTGAATCTTATAAGTATGCTCTTTGGAAATTTTTAAGCTCTGTGTGCAGCCACTGGCAGCGGCGGCATCGCGAAGATTCACCCTTTTAAAAAGGTGGCTGCGGCGGCGCCGCGAAGCTTCTGGTTGCAGCCACTGGCAAGCGGCTGCGGCCGTAACGACTTAAGCTGTTGGTGAAATCGGGGTTTGGGTGTATTTTTGAAAGCCAGGGTGCAGCCCTGGCAGCGGCGGCGTTCGCGGAAGCTTCACACTTTTTTAAAAAGGTTTCTGCGAGCGGCGGCGCCGCGAAGCTTTGGGGTGCAGCCACTGGCACGGCGCGGTCGCGAAACTTCACCTTTTGAAAAAACGTGGCTGCGGCTGGCTCCGCGAACTTTTGGGCTGCAGCCACTGCAGCGGCCGGCGTCGTTAAAGAACTTACTGCTGGTAACATGGCTTGGATGTAATTTTAAGCTCAGGGTGCAGCCGCTGGCAAGCGGCGGCGTCAGCGAAGCTTCACCTTTGTTTAAAAAGTGCTTGCGGCGGCGCCGCGAAGGTGTGAGTTGCAGCCACTGGCAGCGGCGGCGTCGCGAAGCTTACCTTTTAAAAACGGTGGCTTGCGGCGGCGCCGCGAAGCTCTGGGTTGCAGCCACTGGCAGCGGCTGCGTCGCGAACTTCACCTTTGAAAACGTGGGCTGCTGCGGCGCCGCGAAGCTCAGATGCGCCGCTGGCAGCGGGCTGCGTCGCGAAGCTCACAACCTTTTTTATACTGGCTATGGCGGGCGCCGCTAAGCTCTGGTTGCCGCCACTGGCAGCGGCGGCGCCGCGAGGACTTAAAGAGACTGAGAGGTTTACTGAGAATCAAGCGGCCCCCAATTTTTTGTCGAACCCCATTTTTTTGCCTATTTGGAATGCTTACACATGTATTAGAGTAAACCTGAAATGAATAAGCTGAACACACCCCTCTTGGTAAGATGATTGATTTAGTACTTTCTGTCTTGCACGACAGAAAATCCAAGCATGGTTTTCTCATGGGGACGATTAGATAGCCGGCAAGTTCCACAACACGGTTTTGCTGTTTTCTTTTTACTTGTTTTTTGTTCATAAGCCTTCGAAAACGTGGTTTCTCAGATGGTGGTCGACAACCATTCCATGAAATTTGAGATAAATTAGTATCCTAAAAAAATCTCCTCTCTCCTCCTGTCACATTCATGTTGGTGAAATCGGGTTTGGTCTAAATTTGAGCTCTGGTTGCACAGAAGCCGCTGGCAAGGCGGCGGCCGTCGGCGAATTTTAGTTTTAGAAAAATAATAAATAAATTGTATAAAATAATATAATACACAACTGGTATAAATAAGTAATATAATAAATAAATTTATAATAAATATATAATAAATACAACAATGTTTGGCTGCATCGAATTTCAAGCTCTCGGGTTTGCATCCAGTGGCAGCGGCGGCGCCGAGAAGCTTTCTTGGTGGAATTCGGGGTTGGGTGTAATTTTAAGCTTCAGGGTTGCAGCTTGCTGGGCATCAGGCGGCGATCGCGAAGTTTTAGACTAAACTAACCAATGAAAACGTGTTTAAATGTTAAGAGTTGTATTGAAAGAAGAATGACGAACGTCACCCTATTGGTTGAGAAAATATGTTTTTTTTGCTTACAGAATATACTGTTAATTAGAAAACATGTTAAATTGCTGTTTTAGAAATAAGTCTAGAAAAATAAATTAACATAAATAGTAAATTACAGAATTAATAAGTAAATAATACAACCAAGTTAGTTGCCTGCATCTTATTTCATCAAGCCTCGGTTGCAGCCATTGGCAGCGGCGGCTCCGCGAAGTCCCTTATACTGTTGGTGAATCGGTTTTGGGTCTAATTTTGATCTTCAGGGTTGCAGCCCGCTGTCAGCGGCGGCGTCGCAAAGCTTTTAGACTCTAAATAACCAACGAAAACATGTAATATTAAGATTTGTATTAAAAGAACGCACATCATCTTTCAATCTCACCCTGTTGGTTTGAGAAAATATGTTATTTTGCTTACATGTTCATGTATAAAAACACGTAATTACGTTATATGGTGTTGAGAATATGTTATTTAGAAACATGTTAAATGATAAGAGTTGGTGTTTTCGTCTTCTAATGCGTTAAGGAAGGTGAAGATATGTTACTGTTAGTTATTTAAAAACCAATGTTATAATATTGATGTACCCTGTTGAAGATCTTAGGGTTAAAGGTGTTTGCTGTGAAAGTTATGAGCGAAAATGTACTTCTCCATTTCAGAAAATATTTTTATTTTGAAAACATGTTAAATAAGCGGCCAGCCAAAAACAATTTTTGGGGGTTCCATAGGAATCCCCCCCCCTGTCACTTAAGTGTTTAAATCGGGCGGGCCACCCTTTAAAGAACGACTTTCATTTCAGTCACCCTAGTTGTTTGTTTTTACATGTTAAATGAAGGGATATGTATTAGAATGATTAAAAAGATCACAGCGCCTTTGCTTGTGTGGAGTTTTTAATGTTGTTTTATACGGTGAAAATCCTTTAAAGAAGTTCGACTATTTTAACCCTTGTTTGTTTAGAAATATGTTATATATGTTGATTCAAACCCTCCGTTGCCACCAGAAGAAAAGTTTTGACAGCGTCGATTAGTTGAAAGAGGAGGCAAAATATTGACTCGACCATAATCTCGCCCTTCATTATACAATAAGAGTACAGACTTTTTCCCCTCGTAACCAAAACACGGACGCTCAAGCCGCAAAAAGGCAGTACGTTCAACTCACCTGTTTATTGAATACTATTAAAACAAATGATTAGTCAGAATATTGTGAGGAGTTACATCTAAATGATAGAGTTTGTGGTACGTAATGATAGTTTGTGTTCGTCATTAAATGCGTTAAGAAGGATAATCTTAAAACCTAGCCACCCCCCCTTTAAAGACCGAACAATCTCCCCTAGTTTGTGATTATGTTTATTTAAAAACACATTAAATGACTAGAGTTTGTTTTCGTCGAAAACAAAATTGTGGCGTTAATAAAGATTAACTGTTTAGAATTGACTATTGTTTGATTTGGAAATTTATGCGAAAATGTCCCCATTTGAGACAAATTTAGGTTAAAGCATTTCAATGAAGCTTAAAATGGTATCTACTTAAATTTAAATCGGCGGGCGCCTTCCCTCCTCCCCCGTTAAAGAACGAGTCATCTCACCTTGTTTGTTTGACATGTTAATGATAAGAGTCGTGTTCGTTCCTTGCGTTACGAATGATAAATTTTACAGATGGGGCTTTAGGGTGGGTGGCGTTAAGAAGGATAAACTTGATTAGAATTGACTTCGTCTGTATGATTTGGAGTTGTGAGGAAAATTTACTCTCTTTGAGAAAATTTATGGTAGAAAGCAATTCAATCAAGATTAAAATTTTATATACTTAAATGGGCTTCCCCTTAAAAGAACGATCATCTTCACCTTGTTTTTGACATAATAAATGTATTTGCTATATTTTGTGTATGCTGTAATGTTCCTTATTTTGCACATGAAAGAAATCCACATCTTGTTTTGGCTGTGTAGCCATTTCTTTCCCTAGTTCTATTTTGCCTCATGCGTTTAATTGTAACTCAAATAAGATTATCTATTATTATAATTATAGAGTCTATGTTCGTTCATTGCGTTTAAGAAGGGTAAATCTTAATCGGGCACCCCTTTAAGAACGACTCATCTTCACAATAGAGTTTGTTGAGAAATTTAAAAACCTGTTACACGATTAGATTTGTGTTCTTCAATTGCATTAAGGATAAATTGATTATAACTGAACTTATTGTTTAGAAATGATTAAAAGATCCAAGGGGCATGTTTTTGTGAAATTTAAATGTTTGTTTACGTAGAAAACACATGTTAATGGCGTTGACAAAACATGTTAAATGTTAAGATTTGTATTTAAGAAACTGACACAATATCTTCGCCCTTGTTGGTTGAGAAAATATGATAGTTTGCTTACATGTAGACAACACGTTAATTACGTTATTTTGGTTGAGAAAATGTTATTTAGAAACAATGTTAAATATAAGAGTATGTGTTCCTCATCCATATTACGTTTAAATTTTATATACTTAAAAATCGACCTTCCCCTTTAAAGAACGACACAGTCTTCACCCTTTTTGATTTAAACATTTATTATCTGAAATCGGGCCTCACCGTCACCCTTGTTTGGTGACAATGTTCAATGATAGAGTCTGTGTTCGTTCATGGTGTTAAGAATAAATGCTTAAATCGGTACTTACTTTCCCTTTTTGGTCGATCAATATGAATTTTACACAGTACTCATCTAAACGGATTGGAAATTGAAATATAACGGCGCGAAACTTTACCGATGGGTTTCGGGTGAAGCCATTTCAATCCAGATTAGAAATTGTATATCTTAAATCGGCATCCTCCTTAAAGAATGAATCATCTTCACCCTCGTTTGTTGAGAAAATATGTTTATTTAGAAAACATGTAGATGATTAGTCTGCATTTCACACAGTAACTCATCTAAACGGCTTGAAATTTGAATATAACGGCGCGAAACTTTACAGATGGGGGTTTTAAGGGTGAGCAATTCAATCCAGATAGAAATGTATAATCTTAAATCGGCCATCTCCTTTAAAGAACGAATCATCTTCACCCTTGGTTTTGTTGAGAAAATATGTTATTTAGAAAACATGTTTGATGACTAAAGTCTCATCGTTTATTCGTTTAAGAAGGTAATCATTAAAAGTCAAAGAGCTTTGTGTCTTGCTCTTAAATTAAAAACATAGGATTTACATTAATAGGATAACTTTAAAAACAACTCAACTCACTTTTTTTTATAATTGAGAAAAAATACACAACATGTTAATGTTAAAGAGTTTTAGTTTAAAGAACGACTCATCAACACCCTTGTTTGTTTAAGAAATGTTAATTGTTTTCTTTAGTCAAACATGTTAAATATTAGAGTCTGTATTATTTAGTGAGTTATGATTTACAAATATCCAGAGTTGTGTCTTCTTTATTGTGTTTTGCTCTTAAATTTAACATAGGCTTTATATTAAGAAGGATATTTTAAACAACGAGCCATCTTCACCCTTCTTTGTTTAGGAAATTTAAGACAAAAATGCAAAATCATCAATCGCGTAAAGAAGTTTTATATACGAAGGCACCGTGGTTCCATTGGAATCGTACGACCGGCTCCGTGATCTGGGAGGTCGTGGGATCGAGTCCCACTGCGACAATGTGTTGTGCACTTTCGGCTTGCCTCTCTCCACCCAGGAGTGAAATGGGGGAGGCGGTTAGAGGGAATATCACACTCTAAGTGCTAATAGGCATGTGCGCTATTGGACTGGCAGCACCTATGAAAATCGACATAATTGTGACAATTTCCTGAGGGCAGCGTAATGATAATGGCCATGCGTCTTTTGAGACCCTCAGGTAAAAGCGCAATATAAATCCCCCTATTAATTATTATACTTACCTTTAAAGAACACTCATCTTCACCCTATTTTTGACATGTTAATTGATAGAGCTGTGTTCCGTTTCATTGTGCTAATGATAAAATACAAAATCGGGCACCCCTTATAAGAACAACTCATCTTTCACCCAAGTGTTTGTGGCCACCCCCTAAAGACACGACTCACGTCACCCTATTGTTTGTTGACATGTTAATAATAGAGTATGTGTTAAAGATCAAAGAACATGGTCTTGTGTGGAGTTTTTAATGTTTGTTTACGTTGAAAATCCTTTTAAGAACTACTCATCTTCACCCTTGTTTGTTTGAGAACTAATGTTACTAAGTAGTGTTTTTTATTTTAAAACTGTTAATAATATTGGATGTCAATTGTATACTGTCACTGGTTGTTTGATTTGGAAGTTTTGGAGCGAAAAATGTATCCAATTTGATAATATAAAGTTTATTATAAACAATCTTAAATGATAAGAGTTTTGTGTCCCGTCATCAATTGCGTTAAGAATTTATTATACTTAAATCTGATCTTCCCCTTTAAAGAACGACTAATTTCACCTGGTTGGTTGACATGTTCAATGATAGAGTATTTGTTTAGAATGATTAAAAAGATAAACATGTTAAATTATAAGAGTTTTATTATTTCGTATCACTTGTGATAAGAAGTATACTGAATCGGACCTTCCCCCTTTTACAGACCGACTTATCTTCACGCCTCGTTTGTGTTTAAATGATAGAGTCTGTGTTCGTTCATTGCGTTGAGAATGATAAACTACTTTAAATTAGCAGCCTCCCCCGTTAAAGAACCTGTTATAAACAAAATTAATCAAGTTTGTTTAAACTTTTAAACCAACACTTTACCCGGTCATCGCTCAACCTTGTCTAAAAATTAAGCAACTTAAACGTAGTTGTTTGTATGATAGAGTACGTGTTAGAACTGATTAAAAGAGATTAAAGAGCATGGTGTTTTGTGGAATTTTTACATTTTTGTTTACATAAAATCCTTTAAAGAACGACTAACTCACCCTGTTGGTGAAAAATCAGTTTACTAGTATTATTTAAACAACGTTTAAATAATTATGATGGTGGGAAATGGAATACTCTCAATGGTTAACAATCAATTGCATGATGGGGAACGGTAAGAGCATCGCGCCGCCGCTGGCCACGGCTGCAATCGTATAGGTGACTCCGGGATGACGGTCATTTTTCCGTTAAAATTATACTTAAAGAGGAGGATGACCGATTTAAGTTCTCTTACTTGTTTCCAGCTTTGATATAATGGCCTTCATACCAAAAACGCCATCTGTAATTTTTAGCGCCGATATTTCAACCCGTTTTCTAAGTAGAGCTTAAAACGTGATTTGTAATCTCCAAAGAGTACTCTGTAAAATAATATGGTTAACCAAAATGGGGCATATTTTTCGCTTCATAACATCCAAACCAAAACCAAACATCCTTAATCCCTAAAGATCCAGGGTAAAAGAGTAGCTTTATTCTGATACAACTTTGACCACTAATAAGTGCATGAGCTTGCAATTATTGGGCACGGTAGAGGATCGCGCCGCCGCCGCCGCTTTCCACGGCTGCATCGATATAGATGACTCCGAGATGACGTCAATTTCCTTGAAAAGTTATGATGGGAAAGCGTAAATGCAGATTACATATGAATGAGGGATACTATCAATGATCGCGCAAATTCCCATTATGCATGATGAAAAATGTCAATGAGATACTGTCAATGGTTAACACTAAAGTGCATAATGGGAAAGGTAGAGCATCGCGCCTCCGCCGCCGCTGCCACGGTTGCATCAATATAGTGAACTAATGAATTACGTACACTTTCCTTGCAAAAGTTGCATATGGAACTGGCCCATTACATGTTACATTACGGAAATGGCGACTTACATAGTGCTGGATGGGAAATGGGATGCTTCCATTGTGGAACGGTAGAGCATTTCGCCGCCGCAGGCCGCTGGCCACGGCTGCCCGATATAGGTGACTCCCGGATGACGCCACTCTCGTTGAAAACAATAATAATAATTAAGACTTATAAAGCGCAAGTAAAGAATTGTTTGCATTTGCATAATTTTGAAAAAAATGCAGATCGTAACAAATAAAAAAACTATTTCAGTGGACTTATTGTGACATTTGACCTTAATGTGTGACAAAATGGCAACGCAAAATAAATGATAATCTGACATAGTGCATGATGGAAGGGGATGTATCAATGATGGAAACGGTGAGCAATGCGTTCCGCCGCCGCCGCTGCCACGGCTCCATCGATGAGTTGACTTCCGGGATATGACGTCCCTCTCGTTTGGACAACATAATAATAATAATATTAAGACTTATAAGCGCAAGTACTGATTGTTTTCCACTTGCAAATTGAAAAAAATGCAGACGTAACAAATAAACTATTTCATTCAGTTGACATTATTTGACATTATGAGACCTTAATATGTGTCAAAATGCACCCAAAATAAATGAATATCTGATCACCAAAAGGTGAAGCTTCCCGCGCCGCCGCAGCTCGCTTTTTAAAAGGTGAAGCTTCGCGGCGGGGCCAAAATGGTTGGTATTCTAAAGTTTAGCCACATAGAACAGATATACCTGGTTTTTTTCCGTCGATAAACCTGTTTTTTTCGATGAAAACCTGGTTTTTCAAATTTGAAAAACCAGTTTTTCAATTCGATTGTCATAGTTTTTTTGATAACCTGGTTTTTTCCACAATCGAAAAACCAGGTTTTTCGAATTCGATTGTCATAGTTTTCGAAAACCAGGTTTATCGAACCGTAGAAACCTCGTTTTTCAATCGAAAAACCAGTTTTTTTTCGATTTGATTGTCATAGTGTTTTTTGATAAACCTTGGTTTATCGAGCGAAAACCCTGGTTTTTCGCGATAGCTTGGTTGTTCAATTCCGGATTGTCATAGTTTTTATTGATAACCGGTTTTTCAATCGAAAACCAGGGTTTTTTTCGAATTCGATTTCTAGTTTTTTGATAAACCTTTTTTTATCAACCCCGAAAAAACCTGGTTTTTCGCCGTAAACTTGGTTTTTCAATTCGATTGTCATAGTTTTATTTATAAACTGGTTATTCCCTCGAAAAACAGGTTTTCGGAATTTCGATTGTCAGAGTTTTTGAAAACCAGGTTTTTCGATCGAAAAACCAGGTTTATCAAAACTATGACAATCGAATTCCATCATAAAATCGGTTGAGTTCTTGTATATTACGTATCAATTCTTTCCTCGGTGCGAAGAAAGTTCAACCTAGGATACATTATTATGTAGTGCATTTGAACGTCATAATATTGGAATGGAAGTCACTAAATTAAATTTATCAGTTAAAATTAAAATACTATTCTTATTTAACGACATATCGCTTCTCTTTAAATTGATTAATATTTGATATGATATAAATAAAACAACAAGCAGAATTAATGTTTGACATGTTAGTGTCGCGCGCTGCTAGCTCAGACTCGTGTAGTGTGCCATAACCCATTTACTATGGTTAGGAAAATTCCGTGTTTTTCAAGGTGAATCGATTGTCATAGTTTTTGATAAACCTGGTTTTTTTCATCGAACACCCAGGTTTTTCAATTCCGATTTCCATGTTTTCGAAAAAAACAGTTTATCGATCGAGAACCTGGTTTTTTGCGACATATACTTGGTTTGTTCATTCATGGGTCATAGTTTTTTAATATTGATAAACCTGTTTTTTCAATCGAAACTCCAGGTTTTTCGTATTCGATTGTCATAGTTGTTGATAAACCTGGTTTATAGACCGAAAACCTGTTTTTCGCCGATAACCTTGGTTTTTTCAATGTCGATTGTCATAGTTTTATTTGATAAACCTGTTTTTCAATCAAAAACCAGGTTTTTGCATTAATTCGATTGCATAGTTTTTTTGATAACCTGGTTTATCGACCGAAAACCTGGTTTTTTTTTCGTCGCCGATAACTTGGTTTTTTCATTCGATTGTCCATAGTTTTATTTTTATAAACCTGTTTTTTTCAATTCGAAAAAACCAGGTTTTCGAATTTGATTGTCCCTAGTTTTTTATAAAACCTGGTTTCGAAGACCTAAAAACCGGTTTTTCCGCCGATAAACTTGGTTTTTTTCAATTCGATTGTCATAGTTTTTTTTATTTGATTAAACCTGGTTTTTCATCGATAACCAGGTTTTGTCGATTCGATTGTCACATTTTTTGAAAAAAACCGGTTTTTTCGACCGAGGAAAAACCCTGTTTTCAAAAAACTAGGACAAGCGACTTCGAACAACCTGGTTTTTCAATTGAAAACCCAGGTTTATCATTGAAAAACCAAGTTTTAACGGGCGAAAAACCAGGTTTCTCGGTCCGATAAACCTGGTTTTTCGTCAATAAACCTGTTTTTTTCGATCGAAAACCTGTTTTTTTCGATCGAAAAACCAGGTTTATATATCTATTCTATTGTGCAAATACTTACCATATGCGTATTTGTCAACTTTGTAAATTGGCACCTAGACTCACCATAACCCCAATTGTTTTCGCAATTAGAGCAGTAAATTGGTAGTATTGAGGATTTCTTCAACGAAATCACGGCGTGTAACAGGTGTATTAAAGCATTGATTACTTCATCGACGCATGCACTGCATCTTCTACCACAGATGGCGCTAACCTTGAAGCAATATGCCTTCAGTGATTCTACTTATGTTATATCCTACTGTTTAAATTTGATATATTCCTTTTATGGGAACAAAATACGACTATCTCGTGCGTAGAATTTTGTCCAAATGCAATATTTTTATATTGTTATCAATACTTCAACTTGTTTCTTCGTTTTTTTTTCAAAATTAAGATGGACGACGGGGTTGATCCTAGGGACCCGCAAATTGGATTTTGCCGTTTTACACCCGACGATATTATATTTTAGGACTCCTATTCTTCTACGATCTCAGGAATTTTGAATTAGATTTTTTTAATTTTGTAATTGTAAAAGAAAGGACTGCCACCCCACCCATTGACAACATCGAGCAACCCGTTGAACGCAAACGATCGTACGCAACGAGGCGCAACATTGGCAGGCGCACTCGAACGTAGCAAAACGCGGTATGACGCACGCGCTTCAACCTAAAAAAACATCATACGCGCGCGTACACCCCCGGGTTTTCATTGTCGAATTGAACCCGGCATCAGCCAATGAAATTGCTTAAATTTTCACAGCTGTTTAAGAATTCCACATATATGTATTTTGTGGCAACGGGATCCCCGGGACCGTGTCACTTTGTGTTCCCTTTGTTCCGACCCCGAAAACCACGTTTCGCCTAATTTCTAGATTACATCAGCTCATCACATTCATAATCTCATATCAGCAAGCGGCAGCCAGCAGCCCCAGCCCTTTATCAATGTGCATGGAAACAGCAAGTGACGCTCCAGCAGCATAGCAGAAGTGCAGCTCGTTGCCTCGGTTGTTTGATAAACCATAATTCCTGATGACTCCCACCTTCTACCCCCTGGCATTGAACCCCACCCCCCCCCCCCCTTTAACAAATATCGAATTCTCTAGTCACTAAGATCATGCAAACAAATCATTTTTGGATTCCACTTTAACAACACCGACAATCCTTGCTTCAACACTATGTAAAAACATCCAAATACCAGCGAAGCTCACGACCCTACATTCCGCGCACGAAATGACACCGTGAAATGCCTCACGGAAGAAGTCCTTTACCGAGTAAATGTACGGATTAGTATTTCGCAATTTCTGCGGCAATTGGGTATCGCACGCCGCATATGGCAACAGCGAGAGTTTGCCCACCGAGCTTTACTAGAAATTTTTTAATTTTCACTTCACGAAGTTGTAAGTGCGTGACGAAATCACTCACTCACTAAAATTATTTTTCAATAACTTCATCAATTTTTTAATGTGTTTCTTTTCCCCGCAGACTTCTATGAAATAAATTTGGGGTTTTATCAAATTGGAAAAGAATAACAATTGAAGTAAACATAAGAACGCTGGAAATCAACGGGACGCTGTTGTCCCATTTATTCATTCAACCATAAAAGCCATTAATGCTCTTATATGAACAATTTAACTACTGCACCACAAAATATAAATGCAATTAATTTCGCTTTAAACCTCGAATTTTAAGGTGACCCACTTTTGTATTGGAAATCAATTTTAATAATGATTATCTACTTTGGAAAGCAGACTGTATGGAACTATAGGTTGTCTACTTCTTGCCATAATTTAAAAAGCACGAATTGTTCTGGCCATTAACACAAAATCGTGTTTCAATTGAGTGATTGAGTAGCTAACCATAGATGACCATGGAATTCACATGACTTTACTGACCCACTTAAAGTAAAACCAAACCCTCATTTCCATTTTTCCTTCGTTCTCATTGGTGTCACTCACCCCCAAAAGACAGATGAATATATGAAAAAAAATGCCATGGGAATTCATACTGATTTCAAAAAAGCTTGGAAATTTTCTAGTCATTGGAATTTTGAAATGGCCATGTTTTTTTTTAGGGGGAGGGGTTGGATATTTCTGGAATAGCCATATTCATATCTTTTGTATTGGTGGCCCTAACTTGTCCTTATCCTGTATAAATTCGAAACTTTAGAATTTGGTGTTTTATTAAAGAGACACTAGCCTAAGTGAATATTTTTAGATAATTGGTTATGGCATCACGTTTGTGCACTTTTCGTCGAGAGCCGAAGGCTCGAGACGAACAGCGCACAAACTGATCTTAGACCCCATTAGCTACATATAGTTAGGAGCCAACGATCTTGAAACTGACATATTTTTGCCCGGGCTGCTCTAAATTTTTGGTGACTAGATTCAAGTATGGGAACATCTTGGCATCAGAAACTGATGTTGGATTATTTTTTAAACGATTGCGAAAAATAATAAATCCAAAGATGGCCGTCCACAATGGCCCGCCGATTGACAACGAACCGATTTTACGATTTATGCCGTAACGTTTGTGATTGCATCTTCAACTGGCACGCAATTTTTGGGGTGTCATCTAAATAGAATTAAATTATCTACAAGGTTATCAGGTGCAAAATTTGAGGAAAAACTCACATTTTTTGGCATTTTTAACCAAAAATGAAATCTTTTCTATCTCAAAATGTTCCTTTGTAAAGGACAGAACCTAATCATCAATTAAGACCAATTTTTTTTTTCTACAAATTTGACGTAATAACCCACACGTTAGTCATATCTAAATTACAGTTATGTTACCTTATTCAGAAACGAAAGTTATTCTGAACGAAAAGGCATCAATCAGTTACATACCCAGAAAGTTGGTTTAACGGGGCACTTTTTGCTAAAAGAGTGATCATAATTTTTGATCACGCAGAAAACTCATGACCATCCTCACTTGAAAGTACACCTTATACACTTTAAAAATTTCTTAAAAAACGTTGTTTTGACTGTCACCGGGACTCGAAACTTTCAATAACTGTAAAAAAGGGACTCGAAACGGGCAAAAACTGTAAAAAAAATTCGTTTTAATACTGTTTGTGAGTCCCTAGTTTCCAGTCAAAACGACGTTATTTTCTGAACAGTTTTTCATGTAGGTGTCCATTTTTAAAATACAATGAATGCTTATTTATATCTGATACATATAATCGATCTAAGAATTTTTTATTACTAAATACCCTTTCAAACATTTTAAAAGCAAATCTACGCAGTTATTACAGTGTGATATCAAGTTCCTTTAACTTTAAGGCGAATGATATACCTGAGGTTATTTTGTAGCATACCATTGGAAGAATATGGTTGCAACCCCTATTAATTTTAGCCAATTTTACTAATTAAACCATCTGTTGGAATCTTTGGTAAATGAATGTATACATTTAATTTCCATTGATCTCTAACATCCTAATAAGTACTGAACATGCCTCTAACATGACATCACAACTATAGAAACCTTCAAATGCCGGAGGATTAACACGTTCGCTAAAAATAGCAAATTTTCCTGGATTTTCAAGCCCTCCAAGCACGAATGTTTGACAGCCTATTCTACCCCAATGGAAGGTGTTATGTTAATATATTTTGCTACAGAAATCATGGTCCTCCAATTGACCAATGTGTTTTGTCTTATCGGTTTGGCAACAACCCTTTTCGGGAGGCTATGGTAACGTTTTCACGCTGATACACGAATTAACCTATTTTACTTTCATTTACACTTGGCTCTGTGTAAGACTTCCTGTTGTTGGATAAATAATAAATAACTAAGACTCATCTTGTGGCTTTACAAACAAGTTTTGTTTGACCCATGCTTTTAAACTGATATCCAAGCCTGGGATAGCCATGTTTTATTTGTTTTATTCCTAAACCAAGACAACTCATAAAATCAGTATATAGATTCAAATTAAGAATTTCGGGGGGGGGTGGGGGGGGGGGGGGGTGTGGGGGGGGGAACTGGGTAGTCTGGTCTGGTAACCACAGACGCGTTACACAAAAAAAAAAAAAAAAACGCGAGACCTGGGCCTGTCCTCGAGACTTGCCATATAGGTTATCTAATTCACCTATTCATCTACATATCTCTAGGATTATCATAATTTTAACTTCATTTCAGGAGATTATAAAATCGGCAAAAGAAATCGTTAGAATGGGTTGATTTTTGTATGATTTCATGCTCAAAACAGAATAAAAAAGTCCATAAAATAGCCAAATGAGTGTACCATCCCATCCCAGTTTAAATTCCATTGGTAAATATTGCCTGGCCATGGGTCTCGGATAGCGGGTGTCCATTTGAATAGGTCTGGTCTCAAATAGGGTATCCTTTTGAACAGATCCTGGTCTCGGATAGCGTACCATTTCATCAATCTCCGTTTCGGTCTCGCCAAAACAAAATATAGGGTCACCGCCGGAACCCTTAATTTTTTGTAACTCGGGTGTTTACCCAGGCTTGTGTACAGGTTTACCCCCACTGGTATAATTATTGTCATCTTTCTGCAGGTGTCCAAATTCTACACCAACACTAAACACCTGGTCCAAAAGTATTGCCACAACGTCAGAAAAAGCATGAAATTCAGAAAATCAATCACCAATTGAAGTTTAAAAACTTACCTCGATTCTTGACCACTCCTACGTTTGCAGACCTTCGATGACCGTAATCCCCAGTGCCAATGTCCTTCCCGTCCCGTAATTATGTGGGGTGTCAAACAAAAGGCTGTGTGAAACTTCAAGACAGTGCGACAGCTCCTGTCGCTCTACCACTCAGCGCTGCATATGGATGGTCTGGGCGCCTTGCGAGGGGTCTGAACACTTATGACAGTCCAGTTGGCAAGGGGGATGGTAATTGTGAGGGGCACGTTCCCGAAATATGCGGATAAACGGACAAGCAACGATAACGTGTCGATGCACTCCAGAAGGAATATAGACACGACACAAAAGAATATGGCGTTCAAAACATCACTTAATGGATTGTACGGGTTCATTAGGTTTACTTAAATTTTTTTATGGAAAAATCATGGTGGTTGTGTGGACCGGAACGCGTAGTATACCGAGAAAATGCGTGTAAATTGACTGCCTTGAATAGTTTAAAGAACACAAATTAGTCCACACACTTTATGAGGCCCAGGCCTTTTATGGAAATTCCCAATACAAATCTTCTTAAATATAGTAATTATGCGAAATCAAGATCAAGATATTAATTGGTAAAAAGTTCAGAGTGCCATGGAAATGATTTCCAAAATTACCTGGAAAAGATTAAATTAATGAAGAAAAGATTACGGAAAAAAAAACAGGAACAATAAGGAACTGGTAAAGGAAATAAATTCCCGGGATATCAAGTGTCAAACGTTATCCAAATGCATGTTCAACTTCATAATCATCTTGAAAGAAACAAAGAAAGTTCTTGAAGTATATGATAAAAAGGCATTGCCTTTTTTATACTGCCCAAAGCTCAGTGGTTTGAAGACGGGAAAAAGAGTAGTAGGTATTTCTGAAGTTAGAAAAAAAAAACACTCTGAGCGAAAACTTATTCGAAAATTGATTATTGATGATTTCAGAACTAAGGATATTCTTAATGCTGAAAGCTGCGTTCTTATCAAAATTTGTATACATTTAACAATATTATGATATATGACATGACTGATCTTTTTTTGCAACAAACCCCTTCGGTTTTGTCCGCCTTACAATTTTAAATTTTTTGATATGTTCAGACGTTTTACGCAATTCAAATCGTGTTCAAAGAAATAAAGAGGTATAAAAGCGTCTTCTTGAATCAGTGGTGATTTAAGAATTGTAATAATCCCTAATGCAAGATGACACCATTAT